>MU725023.1:38460-78822 GCA_026770625.1 Nicotiana glauca
CCTTCCCTGTTAACTGTTTAGTTTTTGGTATTTCTTGCCTTCTATTATATATATATATATATATATATATATATATATATATATGTATATATATATATATATATATATATTGAACTGCACAGGTTGATTTGGTAGTCCTGTCTAGCCTCGTCACTACTTCACCGGGGTTAGGCCAGGCACTTACCATCACATGGATTCGGTTGTGCTGATGCTACACTTCTGTGCTTTTTGCACAGATCACGATACCGGAACAGCTTTTGGACTACAGCAGTAGTGTATTGATCGGGAGCTGACTTCAGTCCACGGACTTACGAGGTAGCCTAGCTGGCATTCGCTGGCCGAAGTCCCTTTCCATATTTTCAGTTTGTTTTCATTGTATCGAGACAGACACTGTGTATTTCTTTCTATTCAGACTTGTTTGTAGTATTCATTAGTAGTTCGTGAGATAGTGACTCCAGACTTGGGTAGTAAAATATCAAACTTCCGCATTTTGGGTTTTCATTTACTTATGCTATAAAATACTTCCGCTTTCATTTAAAGGTTTATTATTGTTATTACTGTTGTGTTATTTTTTTTCAAAAGGTGTAAGTGTTGGCTTGCCTAGCTCCAGCAGTAGGCGCTATCACGACTCCCGATGATGAAAAATTCGGATCGTGATACAAATACCAAAAGATGCCCGTACTCAAGCACTCGTCCATACAAACTTCATAAGGAGTCTTTCTAGGTAAAATAGAGGATACAGTTAATTAAGTGACATGCAGTTAAAATATATTTCCCCCAAAACTACCTTGAAAACACAAAGCTTAAGCTACATTTAATATATGATGATACTTTCTTCTCACTCGACTAGTAAGTTATAGGATTCCAGTGCAAGAAGTTCGAAAAACAACACCAAACTCAAGAATTAGTTTTTCATGCACGTAAACGCAGTTCAATTATCACTCCTAAATTTTTAAACGCTTATTGAATTGTCTATCAAACGTAGCAAAGAAATTCTTCAAAGTTTGTGCAACTTTTTTTGTCAATCAATAGAAGAACCGATAAAACTTATGAAAAGTATCAACTACAGTAAAAAAAATGATGCACCGCAAGAAGAAGTCATTCGATATGGTCCTCATAAATTAGAATGAATCAATTCAAGAATACCATAAGCTCTAAAATTACTCAAAAATTTTTTATCTCTTCTTTGCTTTGCTCGATGAAATACATCCAAATTATATTCAAAACATCACTACTTCTTCTAAATTCTATAAAAGAAATTAATTTGTTAACTTGTAGAGAGGGATGTCCCAATCCCTTGTTCCAAAAATTTAACGAGACTACAACTTTTGCCTTTAGATGTTGTATTCGCGGTTGGTTCCAAAAATAATGGTGTCCATCTCTCCATTCATCCGCTCCATTCAACATCCTCTATATGTAGTCCTATATAAGACACAAAATTTTAATAAATAGAATAAAGCAATCTGAGTGATCTATAATCTAAGAGATATTTTTATACGTACCAGTCAACTTCTTACTCGAACTTAACTTTTGGTTGTTCAACATAGCAACTAGGACCTGCCACTACTTGTTTATCAAACTTGAAGGTCTATATTTTTCCGCTTTCACCATTGCTCCGGCAGGATTGCCTCCTCCTACGACTTATGCAGTGTTCACACACGGTCGCCTGCAACCCTCATTTATTCTAACCCTTTGCTATTGTTGTTGTTCTCTACCACGCCGACCAGTATTCCCGTCACCACGAGGACATTCTCTCCACCATATCCACTCATTGGAAACAATTTCCCCTTCCTTCATTACGAGCTCTGTAGGAATTACCAACTTGTATGGCAAGGGTCATCACTTCACCATGCTTGTCAGTTCCTCCTGCAATGGTATTTACCCGTTGATTGTACCAATTTTGAGTAGACCCTCAGCAATCAGATTTGGTCTCACTGTCCAATACAAGGTCTCGTTTAACCCAATAAGAAAGAGATGCACCTTTTCCTCTTCCCTTTTACTTTCTAACACAACACCAAGGTCACACATACATGTCCTGAACTTGTAAGTCAAAATCTGCTCGAAGTTAGCAAGTTTTCCCAAAACTTTGTTAATATTTCATAGTAATTATCTATGATCATACCCTTCTCTTCATATTCAGCAAGTTCAACCTTCAATTGTTGTATGTTTGGATCATTAACCACAGATAATCGTTCTCTAATACTTGCCCATACGTATTTAGCTACTTCCATATGTGATATGATGTAACACAGAGTGGGTTCGTGTTAAATTTTGGGATAAACACTAATTCAGCGTGTGTGTGAGATTGATCGAGAGAGTAGAAGAGAGAATTAGAACAGAGGAAATGAGCTGTAACAGAGTTGCAGAAGAAAAAATGATTTCTCTCTTACATTTACAATATGAGATACAAGTATTTATATACAATTGACTAACCATGTTTTACTCTAACTAACAATTAATTACAGTTAAGTTATCAACTAACTATGGTTGAGTGAACCAACTAACTAAGTACTATGTGTACTGGCACTATCTTCTACACCCTCCTCAAGCTAGGGGAAATGAAGATGTTCTTCATTCCTAGCTTGGAAAGCAAGTGATGATGCTGCAAACGAGAAAGACCCTTAGTAAGAACATCAGTAGGTTGTTCAAGTGAGGCAAGGTACACAGTCTTGACCAACCCTTGCTGACTCTTCTCGTGAATAAAGTGGCAATCGATATCAATATGCTTTGTCCATTCGTGGAAAACAGGGTTAGCAGCAATCTGGATAGAAGATTTGCTATCACAATGAAGAGGCACAGGTAGATGAAGCTGAACGTTGAGCTCTTTGAACAAGCCAATGAGCCAAGTAATCTCAGCGATAGTGGATGCCATACTCCTGTACTCTGCTTTAACAGAGCTTCTTGAGATGGTAGACTGCTTCTTCGACTTCCAGGATATGAGAGAATCACCATACATGATAAGGTACCCTGTGATTGATCATCTAGTGTTGAGGCATGAGGCCCAGTCAGCATTACAAAATGCATGTAGCTGGGCTGCACTAGAAGTAGAAAAAAGAATACTAGATCCAGGAGCAAACTTGATGTATCTGACCACACGACTAGTAGCCTCCATGTGAGAGACTTTGGGAGCATGTATAAATTGTCTAAGAGTTAGGATTGCAAAAGAAATGTCAGGCAGACTGATGGTCAAATATAGTAGATGACCAACCAGTCGTTGATATACATTAGGGTCAGGAAGCAATTGATCATCACATTCCCTAACATGCTGATAAAAAACAACTGAAGTAAGCTTCAGATTAGGTTCCAATGGAGTAGCTAAAGGCTTAGAACCAGTTAACCCCAAATCAGAGAGGATCTCTACAGCATACTTTCATTGATGCATCAATATTCCCTCCTTACTTCTAGCAAATTCCAGCCCAAGAAAGTATCTAAGCTCACCAAGGTCTTTAATTTTGAAACTATGTTGCAGAATGTCTTTAGTTTCCTCGATGAGGTCAGAGTCATTGTCTGTGATAAGAGATCATCCCCATAGATCAAAACTATGACCATTTTGTCTAACACCTTCTTAGTAAGTAAAGAGTAATCCAGATGACTCTGAGTAAAACCAGAAGATACCAAAGCAGTAGTCAACTTGATGTTCCACTGACGAGATGCCTGCTTAAGTCCATAGAGAGACTTGAGCAGCCTACAAACGTGTTGATCTCCAGGTGACTGTGTGAGGCCAGAAGGTAATTGCATATAAACCTCCGCAGTTAAATCACCTTGCAGGAATGCATTAAACACGTCCATATGATACATTTGCCATTTGTGAGCTGCTGCTAAAGACATAACTTCTCTCACTGTCACCCTTTTCACCACAGGAGAAAAGGTTTCCTGATAGTCAATTCCTTCCTTTTGACTATAACCTTTTGCGGCAAGTCATGATTTAAACCTTTCAATATCACCTGAAGCTTTATACTTTATCTTGTACACCCATTTACATCCATTAGCTTTCTTCCCAGGAGGAAGAGGTATGATCATCCAAGTATGATTATCTTCCAATGCTTGAATCTCTACTTTCATAGCATCAACCCATCTTGGGTTTTTAGCAGCTTCAGAATAAGTTCTTGGTGCCACTTCAGTAGAGATCTTAGCAACAAGACTTTGATAAGTAGGTGCAAGAGCTCTGTAATTCAATACATAAGAGATAGGATATAGGCAATTGTTGCCAGTCTTCTTTCCTTTGTCTGGTTGGATATAATCTTAAAGCCAAATTGGTGTTTTACTAAGTCTGCCTGATTTTCTAAATGGTTCTGAAGGAAGTATTGGAGGTTGAGAAGAAGAGGGAACTTCTGATGCAACAGGAATTTCTGAAACAGTAGAAGGAGTTGATGTAGATAATGTCGAAGCAGTAAAAATTTCTGATGTAGCAGAAACATCTGATGCAGCAGGAGAAACTGGTGCTGACACTGTAGGAGTTATAGGCTCAGTACAGTGGCCATGTGTTGTTGGAAAGGAAAGACTCCTTCATTGAAAACCACATCTTTACTTACAAAATAGACTTGTTGTCCATGTCATACAACTTATATCCTTTTTGAGTAGAAGCATAGCCTAGAAACACTGTCTTGATTGCTCTAGACTCAAACTTGTCTCTTCTAACCAAGATAGTGGCATAGCATAGACTACCAGTGACCCTCATATGTGACGAATTAGGTGGTTTGTTGTATTGCAGCTCAAAAAGAGATTTATTCCCTAGTACTAATGATGGAACTCTATTGATCACATAGACTGCTGATTCTACACAGTCTCCCCAGAATCTAAGAGGTAAATGCCCTTGAAATCTGGTAGCCCGAGCAGTTTCTAGGATATGCCTATACGTTCTTTCTACCACCCCATTTTGTTGTGGGGTATATGGACAAGAACTCTGATGCAGAATACCATATTATTTGAATAATGTGTTGCAATGTCTGTTAATGAATTCTGAGCCATTATTTGATTGGAAGATCTTTATCCTCGTGTTAAACTGATTCAAGACTATTACCATAAAGTCTTTCAGCATAGTAATTACATGAGACTTAAGTTGTAACATAAAAATCCAAGTGCATCTAGAAAATTCATCAACCAATGTTAGAAAGTATCTCATTCCATTATAAGTGGGCACCTTGTATGGCCCTTAAACATCCATATGAACCAAATGAAAAGAATCATTTGTCTTAGTACAACTAGCTGGAAAAGGAACTCTTGTTTGTCTAGCTAAAGGGCAAATGTCATAATGACTTATTGTAAAACTAAAATTATCTCTAAAAATACTAATCTTCCTGATCATTGCCATATGCAAATTCCCTAACCTCTTGTGCCAAATAGCTGTATTTAACTCTCTAGAAACTGCCATTGCTTTTGGTCTTCTTGTAAATGGTTTCCTTTTTTCCTTGAGTTTAAGACATATAAGCCATCTTCTTCCTTACCAGTCTCTTTCACCCTCCTAGTGAAGAGATCCTGAAAAACAAAAAAATTGGGAAAAATATGGCACAACAGTTCAAAGCCTTTGTTAGCTTAGACATAGAAAGAAGATTAAACTTAAAGTCTCGTACACAAAGCACATCCTCAATCAAGTCACCTCTTGCTAAGTGACAATCTCCCACTTGAGTGATACCTGCTGACTCTCCATTAGGTAGCCGAACCTTCCCAGAATTTCCTATTGACACACCATTTTTCAGTGCAGATTCATCATTAATCATGTGATTTGTTGCCCCTGTATCTACTATCCATTTCAGTACATTCAAATTATCAGATAAAATTTTACCTGTCATGTTTGCACTAGCCCCAGATACTTGAGATTTGTTCAATAGCGTTAATATTTGGTTGTACTGTTCTAGAGTAAAAAAATGGAGCTAAGACTTGTCCACTTCCTTGTTGTTGTTCAGTGTTAATCACATGATGACCATGTGCAATATTCTGTTGTTGCTGATTGAGAACAAGATCAACTACATGATTACCTCCTATGACTGCATTTGCTTTCTTCTTCCTTTTGAAATCAGCCGGATAACCTATTATCTTATAACAGTTCTCCTTGAGATGGCCTTTCATTTTACAAAACTCACGGTGCATGAGCTTGTAACAATTCTCCCTATTATGCTCTTTCATGTTGCAAAAATCACAAAACATAGGAAAATTCCTTCTAGGTTTCTGAGTTCCTTTCATGTTTGTAGTAAAAAGTGAAGTGGGACCAATGTGTTCACCTAACCCATAGCCACCACCAAATACTAGTTTTTGACTTTCATCTTGAGCAATTAAGGCAAAAGCTTGATTTACAGATGGTGTTGGTGACATCATTAGAATTTAAGTGCGAGCTTAACTATAACCATCGTTTAAGACCATTAGAAATTGCAATAACCTTTGATTTGTCAGATAAGTAACAAAGTCTTTGGACTTATCACAACAGGAAGACACATGCATAATAGAATTAGTTTCATCCCAAAGATCGTTCAATTTTGAGTAATAAACAGAGACATGTGAAACACCTTGATTCAATGTAGCAACTTCCTTATGAAGATGATAAATTCTAGTGATATTAACCTTATCAAATTTTTCCTTTAACAACACCGGCAACAAGGCCCCAGCTATACCTCAAAATGGATATCTATAACAAAAGGTGTACAACATAACCCTTTGAAGGAGGAAGGGGCACACCGAGATTTTGAGAAGAGGATGCTTTGCTACACACGATCGGCACTATCCGCTATGGATCCACCTACACTCATTTAAAAATGTAGCGCTCCCAGCAAAAGGGGCGTTAGTACCATGGAATAGTACTAGTATATGTAACTAAACACCATCCTGTTAGAAAGAACAACCATACAAGAGTAAAGAGGAAATCGTAAAGACAACAAAGTTTCAAATAAGCATCATGCCGACAATATAGGGAGGTTCACATGATTTTCACATAGTTCTTGAAATTTTAGATTGGAGCATCCCACAATGTTGCATCATTATCCATATTACCACCGCTTCTATGAGCGAAGTTCGATCACGGCCCGATCGGCTAAGCCGTCTCTCCGAGACGTCACCATTATTTCATTCACACTTTCCAGTTTCAATTATCAATACATTACCACCATGTGTATATATATCATGGCATCCGATCACGGCCCGATCGGCTAAGCCGTGTCCCTGAGACGTTACAATTTTTCATTATTCATCTCACACCAATCTTTGGTTACACATTTATTAGTTTACCGACACTTGGAGCCATAATTTCCACATTCCATAACTCACATTTCACATTTGTTCTCATTTTCAACATTTATTTTGCCACTTAAAGTCATAGGCATGTACAAAAGCAATTTAAGTCATAAGCATTGAGGGGAATTCGTCGAGTTTGGCATATTAGTCCCAAAGTAACCTTAGCATAACAGTTAGGCATTTAACACATAAATTATGTTCTCCACACATCTTCCATATACAAGAATAACACATTAAACACATAAAGAAGTATTTACCACATACAATTCACTTAACATAACAAGCACTGCATCAATTATGTTTCGAACTTACAAAAATTACACGGGCACCATGGAAGCTCAATTTCTAAGAGGAGAGGATTTTAGCCGTACATACCTTAGTAAAGATTTTTTTAATTCTTACAAATTCCAAGACTCTTAGCACTTCAATCTATGGTATAAGAATTTGTAAATCGAACCAAGAATTAGTGACGAGATTAAGGTTCTAGCTCGTTTGAGCATATTATCAATCATTAAAGGTGCATTGTGATCCTAGGCCCCTTTTTGAAAGAAATTTCTTCAATATTATACCCCATTTGTTGTCTCTTTAGTTTTTATCCTCCCCATACCCCATTATCTCTTGTGCATGCAAGATTACTAGCCCTTATACCCATGTACCCACTTACTAACTACCTATTTTAGCAGAAATTTCAAAATTATTGATGAGGGTACAATTCTTACCTCTTAGGATGAAGACCTAGTAACTTCAATTGACAATCTTCAAGGATTTGGGGCAAGGATCTAGAGAGCACTTGATGAAGATTACTCCCTCTCACTCTAGAACTCCCTCTCTCTCTCTCTATGTCGTGAAACTAATGGAAAAAATGATCTATTGGGGTGTTTTTAATAGGATGGGGTCGGTTTTTAAAAATTAAAAAATAGGAGCCCGACTCAGATCTGCGATCGCAAAGTTGACATGCGGTCCACAGAATGGACCGCAAAAATGCTCCCCAAAACTGAACACACTGTCTGGGTATGCAGCAGAAATACGGTCCGCATACCCATTCTGTGGTCGCATAATGCACCGCAGAATTACCCTTTACAAAATACCAAGGGAATTATGCGACGATTATGCGACCCACATATCAATCATGCGATCGCATAATTGGTCGCATAGTTGACATTAAATTGACCAACACATTGTTTCACTCTGCGGCGATTATGTGGTCCGCACAACTGTTATGCGACCACATTCTCGACCGCAGAATCGCACTTTTCTGGAAAAACATTGTTTCTTGACTTTTTAATATAAAGATCATTCCACAGGAGCCAAATTTACACATTTCTAACTCATATTTCTAATTTGGCACTACGAGCTTTCGAGTTTAGAGTAAAAATTTTTCACTGGCCTCACACTCTGATACCATGTTAAATTCTGTGATAAACACTAATTCAGTGTGTGTGTGAGATTGATTGATAGAGTAGAAGAGAAAATTAGAACAAAGGAAATGAGTTGTAACAGAGAGTTGCAGAAGAAAAAATGATTTCTCTCTTACATTTACAATATGAGATACAAGTATTTATATACAATTAACTAACCATGGTTTACTCTAACTAACAATTATCTACAGTTAAGTTATCAACTAACTATGGTTGAGTGAACCAACTAACTTATTACCATGTGTACTAGAACTATCTTCTACTGTTCGATTGTGTTTGGTATCTAGGACAACAACAACGAGTTAATAGTCCACCAATCTTCAATATCTAGAGATTGCTAATTAGGTCTCCTGATTGTCCCGTCTATATATAAACCTACACTTTTTTCTCGCCCTCATGGCGGCCCTTAGGGACAGAGCGCTTTCATAGTAGTTCGCCTTTCAGTTTCACTTGCATTATCAATATTTCGGGTTTGTCATTCGATGTTATATCATAAAGAGAGATTATATTTCTCGGGTTTGTTCCATCACTAGCACTGCTCTTGCTTGGACTACTTCCCTTACTATTGTTCTCCGGCCATGAGTATGATGGTCTAAGGCCGTGGCTCCAATTAATGCACGCTTCTTCCATTGACATTGGAGAGCATATATACAAGTTAACAGATAACTTTAGAATCCCCGACAAAAAGGGTCAAGATTACAATAAATTCTAGTTTATTACTCCACCTGTTCTAATTTACGTGAACCTATTTCTTTTTTGACCCGTTCCAAAAAAAATGAACACTTTCTAAATTTGGTAACAATTTGTCTTAAACTTGCAACTCTACCCTTAATGAGAATCTTTTATAATCACACAAATACTTTGGGCCGCATTTAGACTTGTTTAGGACCACAAATTCCAAAAATCTTCATTTTTTTCTTAAACTCCGTGCCCAGTCAAACAGGTTCACATAAATTGGAACGGAGTAAGTAGCTTAATACAAACACTAAATATTTACATAACCTCCTATTCTGCGACTCACATATCCCATATCAGTTTTGGGATTCACAGACTCTCTCTTAAATTGCTCTAGATATTGGCATGTTTTAGACAACTCTACGATTAATCTGCGGCATGTATATCCATTTTGCCGTTTGAAGAAAGCGCTGCATAATACTTACCGCTTCCAGACAATGAGAAAATCATGATCAGCACCATTATCTTCACCAAGGAAAAAAAACATAGTATCGGAGTATATTTTCTTTCAGCTTTTCTATTTTCTTGTATTAAAATTGCGTTGAAGAATGAAACGTAACCGAGAACCAAAAACATAATTACATCATTGAAGGTGTCTCAATTACTAAAACCACCAACTAGGTAAACACACCTCTAACCTCGCAAAATCCAAAAATTTGAAAATTATTTGTTCGTAAACAATATCAACATTTTAAAGAATTTCTAGAAATCGACAATCTTGAATTTCAACTTTTGGCATTGTACTTTGCAACAAAACTAGTATGGATCATGCTTTCTCACTTGTCAGCAAACTGGCTTCATCACCTTTTGGCTCCAAGCATTTGAACGACGGCATTTTGATTGCCATTTTTACACCGCGTGAAGTGGACCCCTCTTCGATATCAACCATTATTTTCGGTGACTTCAACGATGGACCTCTAGTAAAAAATGGTGATATAATCTTTCTTCCTTCTCCATTTCCGGTTCTGTACCCTCTTCTAGTGCTACCAAATCTTGATAAAGTGACTGCGCAACTCTTTGTCCGGTTCAACAATGCCCGGTTCATTACCTCTTTCCTAACATTCTCCGGTAATCTAAGAGTATGCTGGTCTAAATTCTCCCCCGTTATCACCAATGAGTGGCCGGTCGAGAATGATCTAAACCTGCTCAATGTCCTTGGTCTCTTTATAGAAAGCGACCTTTGCGGCCGCTTTGGCACGTTGATACTCAAATTTCGCGTAACATTACAGGTCTTCTCTTGTTGTACCATCAATTTTTCATCAGTCTCTATTTGTATTGACACTTCGTTATTGCTTTCCTTCCCGACACCTTTTCTGTACTCTATTTTAGTGCTACCATGTCTTGGTAAAGTGACTGCACAACTCTTTGTCCGGTTTAGTAGTGCCCGGTTCATTACCTCTTTTCTAACATTCTCCGATAATCTGAGAGTGTACCTGTCCAAATTATCCCCCGGCACCACTAATGAATGGCCAGTCGAGTGTGACCTAAACTTGTTCAACATCTTTGGTCTCTTTATAGAAAACGATCTTGGTGGCTGGTTCGGCACCTCGAAACTCAATCGCTTAACACTAGAGGGATCCTCTTGCTGTTTTAAATTTTCATCACTCCCTATTTGTATTGAAACTTCCTTATTTTGCTGCAGATTCTCTGTCCCTTCTTGATCACGTTTTAGTACCTCATGGGCTTTTGCCGGGGGTTCATCAGGTTGAGGAGTAGTAAGGTCAGCTCGACAAACAGGACAAGTGACGTGAGACTTGAGCCAAGCACCGATGCATTCAGGGTGGAACACGTGATCACACTTTGGGATCAACCGCAGCGTTTCGTCATCTTCAAACTCGTTCAAGCATACTGCGCACTCCAAACCATCCTTGCCAATATGATGATCCTTCACTTCGGCGTATGCAAAGGTGGGGAAAGTCTCGATGACTGAGTTGTCGAGTCCACGTGTCGCAGCAGAAGGGCGGCGGCGCGTGGAAAGTGTTTGAAGGATGCTGTTACCAGTAGTGGAGATGCGGTAGCGAATGTAAATCGAGAAAAGTGCAACGAAAAACAAGGCAGCTATGAGAACCACAATGATAATGGCCATTGATGGGCTAATACTTGGACGTGGGTACCTGACTCGATTCTCGGGATTTGATGGCAGCGCTGCCGCATTTGGAATCATAGGACATGAGAATACCAACAAGATGAGGAGATAAATGGGAAGTGAAACGAATCCATCATGAGCTTTCACCATGGCTCATATAATGCAGTTAAATCCCTCTGTTTTTTGGAATACTGCGAGTTTGCAGGGTGGAAAAGTCAGTAATTGTAGTATTTGAAGGAGGAAAAGAAAGAGAGAAGGAGAGAGTTTAGCTTCTATTCGATTAAAGGTTTTCATAAATTAATATAGGGATAAAACTGGGTGCTGATCAACCGAGATGTTCTAAAACTCGACCTACTTTTGGTCATAAATGGGTGGCTACTACGTGGGCTTGCAGGATTTTAATAAGGTTAGTAGTTTGTTTTTTTTTGCTTTCATTATTTGGACGGAATATACAGTATTTGCTTTAAAACACATTCACTTAGGGGTGAGGTTCAATTCTATTGTTTACTTTTAGAAAATGTGTACCAACCCAATTTTTTTTCTTAACGGTTCAATTTTTTATTTAACTGTTTGGTATAATAAAAATAATACTTTTCCAACTTATTGCAATTGATTCGATTCCTTTTTATCAGTATCAATTCAGATTTGGTTCGATTAACTTCTAGAGTCTGTTTGGAAAACCATCCTGTAATTGGAATCGGTATAATTACTAGAGTAGTAATTACACAGTTGTGTAATTGCGACGGCTTGTTTGTTTGTCATAGTATAATTACAAGTTTATTGCTTGGTTGCACAAGTGTAATTACACAGTTAGATTAAATTTTAAATTAAGTAATTATCAAAACTTAAAAATTAATATAATAAATATATGCCTATAGATTTTTATAAGTATAATAATATTATATTTGGTATTTACGATGTATATTTTTTCCATAAATATACATTAATTAGTAATCATATATTTATTTCGTTTTTTGAAAAAGAATTTTAGGTACGCTCCCTAAAAAATTTCGTTAAGTATTAGCTGACTCTATATTTAACAATGTCCAAATTAATTAATATATAATAGAAAGTGAGAAATAATTGGTTTGATGTGTTGCAATGCCCAATATATGTTGGAGGAGGTTGGACTTGGAATGAAGGTGCTTAACAGTTCGATGAAAATATTAGGAACAAAAAGAGTTGGAAGAGGTGTCATTAAGAACAAAAAGAGTTGGAAGAAGTGTCATACCTACAACTTGTTTGGAACATTTTATTTTGTGTCTTATACAACTGACACTAGTTGTATGAGGCAATATTTTTGTCTCATAATTTTGTGGACCCAGATTTCTGTAAACCCAAAAGTGTAAGATTGGGTCCACAATTTGTGAGACAAAAATGAGCCTCATACAACTAGTGTCAG
This sequence comes from Nicotiana glauca, assembly GCA_026770625.1. Taxonomy (NCBI): domain Eukaryota; kingdom Viridiplantae; phylum Streptophyta; class Magnoliopsida; order Solanales; family Solanaceae; genus Nicotiana; species Nicotiana glauca. The sequence continues at coordinate 51,323 of MU725023.1, forward strand.
TTGTATGAGACACAAAATAAAACTTCTCAACTTGTTTGGATTATTGTTACATGCCGTTTCATATATATCGTACTGTATTGTACAATATTCTTTGATGAGTACAACAATTGAATAGATTGTATCATATATTGTCATTTTATGGTGTCACACACTAACCATAAGAAGAATAAACTTACAGTATTACTAAGAAAAAATAGAATAGAGAGTAAAATTATTATATAAAAAAGTTGGATAGAAGATAAAATATGATTATTTAATAATAAATAAGGGCAAGATGAGAGGAAAAAGCAAGGTAACGATGTCACCATGCCAATTCGTTTTTCCATAAAGTGGCACTTTTCGTCGTTACGTAACGATAGATTTAACGATACAATGAAATAAAATTTAAGTAACAATTAAAACAAACATTGTATTTAAAGTAACAATACGATACGACATACAGTAAGTAACTACCATTCAAACAAGCTGTAAAATTATTTTACATTTTGTAAGTATTTATCCCTTTTCTTCGGAAAGTACTTAATCATTTGATAAATGTTATATTCTTTTGGGAGAATTGCCATCACTAAAATGATCTTACATTTTGTAATTTTGGTAACGATAAAAACTTGAAATACTATTTAAATCAATCTCATGTCAACTCGTTCTGGGTTGTTTGAAGCACAACTAAAGGGAAAATTCATAATTACCCTCCTAACGTTAAACGATTTTGTCAGATGCAGCTTTTATCTTTACGGAGACATATGATCCCCAACTATATTTGAAGTATAATAATAATATCTCTTGAAGCCAATCCAAGTTTCAAAAATAAAGTGTAAATTACGCACCAATCTTAATATGCCACGTGTAAAATCAATTAATTTTTATTTATTTTTTCATTTTCCTTTCTATCAATCTTTTTTTTTTGGTTATCTTTCTTTCTTTTTTATTTTCTTTCCTATCACTTTATTTTTCTGCACTATCCTTATATCTGTAACCCACTTCACCTTCATTAGCACCAGATCATGCTTGGATTTGATTTGAAAAAAAAAACAGTGACATGAAAACGAAAAAGATTCTCCCCTCCTCTCCCCCCACAACTAGAGCTCTCCAACAACATAAGAAGTGCCCCAGACTAAAACTTTTAAACTTCTCTCACCTTTCTCAAATAAGATTCAACACATCTTCTATCTTTAAATAATATGATCTTATCTTGACTTATTCGTCCACTACAATCGGGGATTGCATTGGCAGCGGTCTTTCCAAGACGAACAAGTCTAAGAAGCCTAACGCATGACCTCCCACAACAAACACAATCATCTCTTCTCTGTTGTATCTCAAAAAAGACCTTCATGTACACCAAAAAAAAATTATCTGATACTGCGACATAAGAAGAGGTGTCGGTGGATATCCTTCATCTATCCGCCCGATTGGTATTTCTGTTGTAAAGGAGGACTGTGACTAGAAGAACATTAAATTTTAGTCCCTTGTGAAGTGGAAAGGGTTACTTTCAGCAAACCAGGGAATGTTTTCATTTATACTAGAATAGACCCAATCATCCTAGAATTTTGCCGGAACTACTAAGAAATTTTTGGCTCAAGGGGATGGACATTATGACATATGGTGGCGTGCCTCCGATACATATGTTCCCGGGCTCAAGAAGACCTCACTATTTGTGACGACCCGGCCGGTTATCTTAAGAATTAATGCCCCTATCCCCTATTAACTGCTTCTCTAAGTACATTTCTGCTATTTTGGTTGCCGGAACGTTCGGTGTTGGGTTTCGGAGAGTTTTGAGATACTTAGTCCCTAAATGAGAGCTTAAGTGTTGAAAAATAGTCCATAGTCAGAACAATATGAAGACAACCTCGGAAGGGAAATTCGATGATTCCATTATCTTCGTTAGGTGATTTCGGGGCTGGGAGCGTGTTCGGAATGTATTTTGGAATTATGTAGATCATTTAGGCTTGAAATGCCGAAGTTTGAATTTTTGAAGTTTTCGGTCCGATAGTGAGTTTTTGATAAGAGGGTCGGAATGGAATTCCGGAAGTTGCAGTAACTCCGTCATGTCATTTGGGATGTGTGCGCAAAATTTCAGGTCATTCGGACGTGTTTTGGTTAGGTTTTTTATCGAAAGCGTGTTTTGATGGAAATTGAAGTTCTTTGGCTCAAATCCTTGTTTAATTCGAGTTTTCGGTATTGTTTTAGGTGGTTTAAGTATTGGTGCAAGTTTGAATGATGTTATGGGATATGTCCGCAGGTTTGGTTGAGGTCCCGGGGGCCTCGGGTGTGTTTCGGATGCTCAATGGAGCATTTTGGAGTTTGAAATATTGCAGAAAATTCTTCAGCAGTTGTAGGTCACAGATCCTTTTTCGCGTTTGCGTACCTTTCATCGTGTTTGCGTAGATTTGACTCACTTCTTATTCGCGTTTGCGGCCCCTCTCACGCGTTCACGTAGTGTAATCCTGGAGGGGGGCCAGTTTTCCTTATACGTGTTCGCATACACTCCACGCGTTCGCGTAGCCTCGCCTTTTTCCCCATCGCGTTCACGGATGCTGCTTTGCGTTCGCATAGAGCAGCTCCTAGACCTTATATTTTTCCTTCATCGCATTCGCACATAGGTGTCGCGTTCGCGTAGCTTCATGACCCCAAGCCTTCGCGTTCGCATTCTACCCATCGCGATCGCGAAGGGTAACTTTGGCATCTTCAAATTTTCTTCTTCGCGAACGGGAGCTCACCTCCGCGTTCGCGATGCATTAAAGTGCTGGACAATATTTAACATTTCAAAAACGAGGGCTAGCCATTTTTATCAAACTACAAGCTTGGGAGCTCGGATTTGGTAGAAATTTCGAGAGGTCTTTGAGGACAACAATTGCGTAACGATTCTCTACCCTCTTATACTTAAAACCCACTAGTCTAATCACGAATGCTTCCTTAATTTCAGATTTTTGAATGAAAAATAGGGAAAACTTCATAGACCAAACTATTGAGTTCTGAGTGGGTGTTTGACCTTCGATTTGGGAGATTTTTATATGGTTAGACTCATGAGAGTACGAGAGTTTTGAAAATGTAAAAATTATCTAATTCCGAGACATTGGCCTGAGGAGAATTTTGGTCATTTTACCTAATTTCGCGTCGTGTCTTTGAATTTAATAGTAGAATCAGTTGCTTGAGATGTTATTTATGATATGTAATTGAATTGAATAGATTTGGGGCATTTGGAGTCAAATACTCGTGGCAAAACTGTGATTTCGAGTTGATTTTGGAGCCAGTTCGAGGTAAGTGGTTTGTCAACCTTGTGTGGGGGACCTCTCCCCTTAGGATTTGTTATTTGGTATTTGAGTGCCTTGTACGCGAGGTGACAAGCACATACTTGAGCCAATTGTTGAAAATCCAGTTTTCACTTAAGATATTGAGACTGCGTTTTCCTTCATATTTGCCTTATTTTACTTGCAATTATAACCTATGTTAAATTAGAAAAGCATGTTTAGTTGATTCAACTTGCCTAATTGTTTAAGTTGCCTTAACTGTACTACGTGAAGCATGCTAGGCTAGTACTACATGATGCTTGTCTTTTATACTTCATTTTCGAATATCTTCTGGTTGTGGTTATGCATTTACATTGGGACTACGGATGTGGAATTCTGGCAGCTCCCCCCTTGTTTGTTTACTTTGGGATTGCGGGTTCGATTCCCGATAGATCCCCCTGCACATTTACTTTGGGACTGCGGGTTCAATTCCCGATAGATCTCCCTGCATATTTACTTTGGGACTGCGGGTTAGATTCCTGATTGTTCCCCCTGCACATTGATAGTTGGACTACGGGATGGTATCCCAGGAGATCCTTCGGATTTACACATATGATGGACTATGGGACGATATCCCGGGAGATCCACTGGACAGTTGAGAAAAGGACTACAGGACGGTATCCTGGGAAATTCTCATTGTTATCATTGGTATTGAGTTTTACATATTCCGTGTTTATTCTGTTCTTTGTGTAGTTGTTATTTCCTTGTTTAACCTGTCTATTCTCACTGCTGTACTCATTATTAATGTCAGTTTCATATTGTAAATTCATATTATGTTGTTTGACCTCAGTAGGGACCTGACCTTCCTCGTCACTACCCAATCGAGGTTAGGCTTGGCACTTACTGAGTACCGCTGTGGTGTACTCATGCCCCTTCTGCGTATGTTTTTCATGTGCAGATTCAGGTACCTCCACTCAGGCGTACTATCCTTGAGGCGGAGAGATGTAGCGGAGACTTAGAGGTATATCTGCCGCTTTCGCAGACTAGGAGTCTCTATTCTGTTCCAGCTTTAGTAGTTAATCTATCCTTTTCTTTCAGTTGTTTAGACATTCTGGAGTTAGAGCAGTATATTACATTTCTATTAGCCTGTGGTTCCCGTGAGTTTTTGGGTTTTGGGATGAGATTGTAGACTTCTGCGTTTTATTTTTGAGTTGTATATGCCAAGTGGAACATATATACCATTTTCTTCTAGTTTTTCTTAATTTAATTAAATGTTTCCGCAAGTTATATTAATTTTCCTCATTGTTAGGCGTACCTAGTTTTAGGAACTAGGTGCCATCACGACATGTTCATGGAGGATGAACTGGGGTCATGACAAGTTGGTATCAGAGCTCTAGGTTCATAGGAGTCACGAAACACATGCCGGTTTATTAGAGTCTTGCTGATCGGTACGGTGACGTCTGTACTTATCTACGAGAGGCTATGTAACTGTTAGGAAAATTCCACTTCATTTGACTTCCCTGTCATGCGAGATTTTTGACATTCACAATTCTAAACTTCTACCTTCTATTCTCTCACAGATGGTGAGGACTCGTATTACTCGAGATGATCAAGCAACTGCGCCCTCTACTGTAGCCGTCAGAGGCCAGGGATGGGGTAGAGGCCGAGAATGTGCCCGTAGTGCAGCGAGAGCGCCTGCACGAGCTACTGCCGAGGTACCACCAGCAGATCCAGCTGAAGTTCAGGCACCTGACATGCCTACAACTACTACTACTCCAACCCTTCAGGAGACCTTGGCACAGTTCCTGAGCATGTTTGGTACATTGATTCAGGTAGGATTGATTCAGGTTGTACCGACTACTTCACAGATCGAGGGAGGGACCCACACTCCCGCCACCCCTACTCCAGAGCAGCGAGTTTCCATTGGTCAGGTTCTAGGTGTCATGGCGACATATCCTGTGGTCCCAGTTCAGTGAGTGGTGAGGACCTCTCGCCGAGTAGGGGACAGGTGGGTCCAGGAGAGAGAGTACAGACGAGGTCAGGAAGAAGAGTATAGAGGAGTGAGTAGACCTCGTAGATTGGGGAGACCCACTGGCCCGTATTTTGGAAGAAGAGTACGGTATGGTAGAGGTTTTGTGGGCCAGCCAGCTCAACTTGCATCTTAAATTTTACATAGATTCTCAGTTGTTCAGGGGTCTCGGAGTACCCGTACTGCACAGTTTCCACCCCCACCTCGGCCACGAGGTTGCTTTGAGTGTGGTGACATACGCCATGTGGTGAGGTATTACCCTAGACTTGGTAGGAGTGCACCTCCACAGACTTCTCAGCCACAACATGCCCCGCAGAGTTCTCAGGCTATGGTTACAGCCCCAGTTGCTACCCCACCTACCCGTACCGAGGCTGTTGCCTCTGATTCTGTCATCACAGGTATTGTCATGGTTTGTTATAGAAGTGTATTAGTTCTATTCGATTTAGGCTCTACTTATTCTTATGTGCCTTCTTATTTTGCTCCGCATTTGGGTGTACCTCTGAATTTCCTTAAGTTTCTCTGTTTATGTTTCTACTCTTGTGGGAGAATTCTCTTGTTGTGGATCATGTTTATCGGTCATACTTGGTTACTATTCGTGGTTTTGAGACCAGAGCAGATTTATTGTTACTCAACATGGTCAATTTTGATATTATCTTGGGCATGGACTGGTTGTCGCCCCATTATGCTATTCTTGATTGTCACGCCAAGACCGTGACGCTGGGTATCCCAGGTATTCCGCGTGTTGAGTGGAGTGGTACTTTAGATCGCACTCCTAGTAGAGTTATCTCTTTTCTTAAAGCTCAACGTATGGTTGAGAAAGGGTGTGCCGCGTATTTAGCTTATGTGAGAGATGTCAGTGCTGATACCCCTTCTGTTGATTCAGTTCCAGTGGTACGAGACTATCCCGATGTGTTTCCAGCTGATCTTCCGGGCATGCCGCCCGATAGAGACATTGATTTTGGCATTGATCTGTTGCCGGGCACTCAGCCCATTTCCATTCCTCCGTATCGTATGGATCCTTTTGAGTTGAAGGAGTTGAAGGATCAGTTACATGAATTGCTTGGTAAGGGTTTTGTTCGACCTAGTGTTTCACCGTAGGGTGCTTATGTTTTGTTCATGAACAAGAAGGACGGTTCTATATGTATGTGTATTGACTATCGCCAGCTGAACAAGGTTATAGTGAAGAAACGTTATCCTTTGCCTCGTATTGATGATCTATTTGACCAGCTTCTGGGCTCACAGGTATTTTTTAAGATTGACTTGCGCTCAGGTTACATCAGTTGAAGATTCGGGAGCCAGATATCCCAAAGACTGCCTTCACGACTCGATATAGTCATTACGAGTTCCTTGTTATGTCATTTGGGCTGACCAATGCCTCGCAGCTTTCATGCATTTGATGCACAATGTGTTCAGACCATATCTTGACTCGTTCATTACTATTTTTATTGATGATATTCTGGTGTATTCCCGGAGTCGGGAAGATCATGAGCAGCACCCGCGGACCGTGCTTCAGACCTTGAGGGAGAAGAAGTTATATTCAAAGTTCTCAAAATGTGAGTTTTGGTTGAGTTCTATGGCATTCTTAGGCCACGTGATTTCGAGTGAGGGTATTTGGGTGGATCCGAGGAAGATAGAAACCGTACAGAGTTGGCCCAGGCCGTCCTCAGCTATAGAGATTTGCAGTTTCCTTGGTTTGGCGGGCAACTACCGTAGTTTCGTGGAGGGATTTTTATCGATTGCGGCCCCTATGACTAGATTGACCCAGAAGGGTGCCCCATTTCAGTGGATAAAGGAGTGTGAGGTGAGCTTTCAGAAGCTCAAGACAGCTTTGACTACAGCCCCAATTTTGATGTTGCCTACCGGTTCGGGGTCTTATACTGTCTATTGTGACGCCTCGAGAGTTGGCCTTGGAGCACTGTTGATGCAGACGGTAGGGTGATTGCCTACGCATCCAGACAGTTGAAGATACATGAAAAGAATTACCCAATCCACGACCTTGAGTTAGCTACCATTGTTCATGCCTTGAAGATCTAGTGTCATTATTTGTACGGCCTTGTGAGATCTATACTGACCATCGGAGCTTGTAGCACTTGCTCAAGCGAAAGGATCTAAATATACGTCAGAGGAGGTGGTTAGAGTTGCTAAAGGATTATGATATCACTATCCTGTATCACCCGGGTAAGGCCAATATGGTGGCGGATGTCTTGAGTCACCGCGCGAAGAGTTTGGGGAGTTTGGCATATCTACCAGCTTCAGAGAGGCCTATGGCGATGGATGTTCAGGCCTTAGCCAGCCAGTTTGTGAGATTGGATCTTTCGGAGCCCAGTCGAGTTCTAGCTTGTGTGGTTTCCCGGTCTTCCTTATTTGATCGTATCAGGGAGCAGCAGTATGAAGACCCTCATTTTCTTGTACTTAAGGACAAGGTTCAGCGTGGAGATGCCAGAGATGTGACCATCGGAGATGACGGGGTATTGAGGATGCAAGGCCGGATTTGTGTGCCCAATGTTGATGGTCTTTGAGAGTTGATTCTAGCAGAGGCCCATAGTTCGCGGTATTCCATCCATCCGGGTGCTGCGAAGATGTATCAAGACTTGAGGCAACACTATTGGTGGAGGCGAATGAAGAAAGATATAGTTGGTTATGTGTCTAGATGCCTCAACTACCAGCAGGTGAAGTGTGAGCACCAGCGCCCAGGTGGGTTGCTCCAGCAGATAGAGATTTTGGAGTTGAAATGGGAGCGCATCTCCATGGACTTCGTATCTAGACTCCCATGGACCTTTATGCCATTTGCGTCATTGTGGATCGACTGATCAAGTCTGCTTATTTCATTCCTGTGTGTACCACTTACTCATCGGAGCGGTTGGCGGAGATTTATATCCGGGAGATCGTCCGTCTGCATGGTATTCCAATTTTTTATCATTTTGAACAGAGGTACTCAATTTACATTGCGGTTCTGGAGAGCCGTGCAATAGGAGTTAGGTACTCGGGTGGAGTTGAGCACAGCATTTCACCCCCAGACGGATGGACAGTCCGAGCGCACTATTTAGATTCTTGAGGATATGCTCCGTGCGTGTGTGATTTAGTTTGGAGGGTCTTGGGATCATTTCTTGAAATTGGCGGAGTTTGCTTACAACAACAGTTATCAGTCCAACATTCAGATGGTGCCATATGAGGCTTTATATGGCAGGAGGTGTAGATCTCTGGTGGGGTTGGTTTGTGCCAGGTGAGGCCAGGTTATTAGACACAGAGTTGGTTCAGGATGCATCGGAGAAGGTTAAGATGATTCAGGATAGACTCCGTACAGCCCAGTCCATACAGAAGAGTTACACAGACAGAAAGGTTTGTGATGTTTCATATATGGTTGGTGAGTGGGTTCTTCTTCGGGTTTCGCCTATGAAAGGCGTCATGAGGTTTGGGAAGAAAGAAAAGTTGAGTCTGAGGTTTATTGGCCCTTTTGAGATCTTGAGGCGAGTTGGGGAGGTTGCCTATGAGCTTGCCTTACCTCCCAGTTTGGCTGGAGTCTATCCGGTATTCCATGTTTCGATGCTCCGGAGGTATCATGGTGATCCGTCGCCATGTTAGATTTCAGTTCAGTCCAGTTGGACATAGATCTATCCTATATTGAGGAGCCAGTGGCTATATTGGACAGGCAGATCAGAAAGTTGAGGTCAAAGAACATAGCTTCAGTGAAGGTTTAGTGGCGGGGTCAGCCGGCCGAGGAGGTGACCTGGGAGACCGAGCAGGATATGCGCAACAGTTACCCTCATCTTTTCACTACTTCAGGTATGTTCTCTATGCTCGTTCGAGGACGAACGAATGATTAAGTGTAGGAGGACGTGACGACCCGACTGGTCGTCTTAAGAATTAACGCCCCTATCCCCTATTAACTGCTTTCCCTAAGTACATTTCTGCTATTTTGGTTGCCGGGACGTTCGGTGTTGGGTTTCGAAGAGTTTTGGGACACTTAGTCCCTAAATGAGAGCTTAAGTGTTGAAAAATGGTCCGTAGTCGGAACAATGTGAAGACAACCTCGGAAGGGAAATCCGATGGTTCCATTAGCTTCGTTAGGTAATTTCGGGGTTGGGAGCGTGTTCGGAATGTATTTTGGAATTCCGTAGATCATTTAGGCTTGAAATGCCGATGTTTGAATTTTTGAAGTTTTCGGTCCGATAGTGAGTTTTTGATCTAAGGGTCAGAATGGAATTCGGGAAGTTGTAATAGCTCCTTCATGTCATTTTGGATGTGTGCACAAAATTTCAGGTCATTCGGACGTGTTTTGGTTAGGTTTTTGATCGAAAGCGTGTTTTGATGGAAATTGAAGTACTTAGGCTCAAATCCTTGTTTAATTCGAGTTTCCGGTATTGTTTTAGGTGGTTTAAGGATTGGTGCAAGTTTGAATGATGTTATGGGATATGCCCGTAGGTTTAGTTGAGGTCCCGGGGGCCTCGGGTGTGTTTCGGATGCTCAACAGAGCATTTTGGAGTTTGAAATATTGCAGAAAATCCTTCAGCAGTTGTAGGTCCCAGATCCTTCTTCGCGTTCGTGTACCTCTCATCACGTTCGCGTAGCTTTGACACACTTCTTATTCGCGTTCGCGGCCCCTCTCACGCGTTCGCGTAGTGTAATCTAGGAGGGGGGCTAGTTTTGCTTGTACGCATTTGCATACACTCCACGCGTTCGCGTAGCCTCGCCTTTTTCCCCATTGCGTTTGCGGACGCTGCTTCGCATTCGCATAGAGCAACTCCTAGACCTTACTTTTTTCCTTCATCATGTTTGCATTCTACCCATCGCGATCATGAAGGATAACTTTGGCATCTCCAAATTTTCTTCTTTGCGAACGCGGGCTTAGCTCCGCGTTCACGATGCATTAAAGTGCTGGACAGTATTTAACATTTCAAAAATGAGGGGTAGCCATATTTATCAAAATACAAGCTTGGGAGCTCGGATTTGGGAGCAATTTCGAGAGGTTTTCGAGGGAAACGATTGGGTAACGATTCTCTACCCTCTTATGCTTAAAACCCACTAATCTAATCACGAATTCTTCCTTAATTTTGGATTTTTGAATGAAAAATGGGGAAAACTTCATAGGCCAAACTATTGAGTTTTGAGTGGGTGTTTGACCTCCGATTTGGGAGATTTTTATATGGTTAGACTCGTGAGAGTATGAGAGTTCTGAAAATGTAAGAATTATTCGATTCCAAGATGTTGTCCTTAGGGGCATTTTGGTTATTTTACCTAATTTCGCGTCTTGTCTTTGAATTTAATACTAGAATCAGTTGTTTGAGATGTTATTTATGATGTGTAATTGAATTGAATAGATTTGGGCCATTTGGAGTCGGATACTCGTGGCAAAAGTGTGATTTTGAGTTGATTTTGGAGCCGGTTCGAGGTAAGTGGCTTGTTTAACCTTATGTGGGGGACCTCTCCCCTTAGGATTTGTTATTTGGTATTTGAGTGCCTTGTACACGAGGTGAAGAGCGCGTACTTGAGCTAATTGTTGAAAATCCAGTTTTTACTTAAGATATTAAGACTGAGTTTTCCTTCATATTTGCCTTATTTTACTTGCAATTATAACCTGTGTTAGATTAGAAAAGCATGTTTAGTTGATTCAACTTGCCTAATTGGTTAAGTTGCCTTAACTGTACTACGTGAAGCATGCTAGGCTAGTACTACCTAATGCTTGTATTTTGTACTTCATTTCCGAATATCTTCTGGTTGTGGTTGCGCATTTACATTGGGACTATGGATGTGGAATTCCTGTAGCTCCCCCTTGTTTGTTTACTTTGGGACTGCGGGTTCGATTCCCGATAGTTCCCCCTTCACATTTACCTTGGGACTACGGGTTCGATTCCCGATAGATCCCTCTGCACATTTAGTTTAGGACTGCGGGTTAGATTCCCGATAGATCCCCCTGCACATTACTTTGGGACTGCGGGTTAGATTCCCGATAGATCTCCCTGTACATTGATAGTTGGACTATGGGACGGTATCCCAGGAGATCCTTCAGATTTACACATATGATGGACTACGGGACGGTATCCCGGGAGATTCACTAGACAGTTGAGAAAAGGACTACAAGACGGTATCCTAGGAGATCCTCATTGTTATCATTGGTATTGAGTTGTACATATTCCGTGTTTATTCTGTTCTTTGTGTAGTTGTTATTGCCTTGTTTAACCTGTCTATTCTCACTGCTGTACTCATTATTACTGTTAGTTTTCATATTGTAAATTCATATTATGTTGTTTGACCTCAGTAGGGCCCTGACCTTCCTCGTCACTACCCAACCGAGGTTAGGCTTGGCACTTATTGAGTACCGCTGTCGCGTACTCATGCCCCTTCTGCGCATGTTTTTCATGTGCAGATCCAGGTACCTCCAGTCAGGCGTACTATCTTTGAGGCGGAGAGATCTAGCGGAGACTTCGAGGTATATCTGTCGTGTCCGCAGACCAGGAGTCTCTATTCTATTCCAGCTTTAGTAGTTAATCTATTGTTTTCTTTTAGTTGTTTAGACATTCTGGAGTTAGAGCAGTATATTATATTTCTATTAGCCTGTGGTTCCCGTGAGTTTCCAAGTTTTGGGATGAGATTGTAGACTTCCGCATTTTATTTTTGAGTTGCATATGCCAAGTGGCACTTATATACCGTTTTATTCTACTTTTGCTTAATATAATTAAATGTTTCCGCAAGTTATATTAATTTTTCGCATTATTAGGCTTACCTAGTTTTAGGAACTAGGTGCCATCACGACATGTTCATGGAGGATGAACTGGGGTCGTGACACTATTGCACACATAATCAATCTCTATGCCCCTAAAACTCTTTGAGGAGGCGTGATCACTCCGCAAATGATGCCACAATGCTATCGTCACCAGTGTAGATGATGATAATAAACATAGATGGATGGAAAGAATAGTTGTTGTTTCTCCCGGAGATATTTTATGGGCATCAGCATCTCCTATCCACGAATCTCGGAACTATACTCGTAAGTTTTCTCAAAATTTTCTCTTTTTACTGCTTTGAAGATATGTTCTCTCTTTATTAAGCTTTCTTTCCTTCTATTTTAGCAACCCTTTGGGTTTCCCCAGCAGTTGAAAACCTAACCTAATAGGTTCAAATTTATTTGGACACTTCCACATGGGATTCCCGTATATGGAAGGAAATTTCAATCAGAAATAACTTGAAGGGTAAGAGCCATGGTGAGAAAAGCTTCACCTTTCCCTTTTCAATATTTGCCTCCATATAGAAATATATTTCTAACCTTTCATATTATTATTTCAGGCTTTCCAAATGGGTCTTCTATTTGCCACACCGTCTAGGTTTTCACATGACCCGAAGGTGGCACAACAATGGCTTTAAGATTCCCTAGACCGCAAAAGAGCTCGTGACACAACTCTTGCTTCCAGTGAAGGTGCATTTTCCCTCACTCCCCAGCCCAAAGGGAAAAAATCAAAAAGAAAACATACCTCTAAGACTGAGGCTAGGAAAAGCTCACGATCATCGAAGAGATTCTAGAAGGAACGACCGTAGTGGTCCTTGATGGAGATGAAATTGAGGACGACACTGAAACGATTTTCTTCAGAAAAGAAAAAGAAAAACACCCACACCCTCGACCAAGGGACGTATAGGGATTCTTTCGAGAGTTTGAAAATGCTGAATCCCATTTCCATTCTCCGGTTATCACCTCTGGTCAAAACAATTCTATTTCTGATGCTCCCATAACTTCGAATTCACCGCCAGCTCATGTCCCTCCACCCGCTTCCATTGAGCAAGAGCAAGACACACGTTCCCTCTGATCACCCGATCAAGCGAACATTGAAAATTCTTTTCTGGCATCAATCCAAAACCTTAATGGTAATCATAATGTTACCTTTATGATTTTGGATGAACGCCACTTGCTCTACAAATCGGTTGGGGTAGCCAAATACTTGAAGCCTCTGCCTTCGAATAAAGATTGGGTAAAATGAATTCTCTCTCTCCTAAATGCCTAATTAACAATAACATCATCTCTCTTCTCTGGTTTCATTCATTTTTCTCTACTCTTTTTTGCATATATTAAACAACATCTTTGATAACTTCAAATTTAGTTTTCCAGGCTAACCTTCTTGCCTCCAAGGCCTTACAAAATATGAGATTGAATAATGAAGTGCTTACGTCTGAGTGGGAAAAACTTGCTAAGCACCTCTAGAGACCTGACTTGCTTAAAGCAAACTCGAAGCCCGGTTGCAACAAACAAAGCAAGAAAATGTTGATTATAGTCAAGAGGAGACCCAGTTACATGTTAAGCTTGACGATTCAAATTAAGTGCACAGAGCGCCAGGATGTAAATTTGGCAATCGAGCGTGAATCTACTTCAATGGAAAGAATCAACAACCTAGAAGCTAAATTGCATTCCATGATCGAGAAAGCTACTGCAACTAAAGAGGAGGTAAATAATGGATAAAAATCAAAAAAAGGTCATGGAACAAAACTGCAAACAAGCTAAGACCAATACCGACCTTTTCGGAGTCTATGACATTTTGAAGGTTGGTAACAAGCAGTTGCAGTTGAAAATAAAAAAAAATCCAAGCCACATTCTGTGATCCAGAAGATATATTCTTTCTTGAGAAAACTCATATCGTTTATCACAAGAGGAGGAAGACTCTGGAGGATGCCAAAATGGCATTCCTAATATAAACGACTCTATCGCCGAAGCCCTTGCTTTAGAAACAACTGACTTCGAGAATATTCTTGTTCGACCCACTGCTTCAAGCTCTTCGAGCACTTGCTCCGAGTCCTCGGAATTTGAAGTGAAAGATAAAGATGATGGTAAAGATATTGGTCCTGATAGTGAGCAGCCTTTACCTCCAAAAGATGCAGAAGAGACTTCCCATCTTTCGACCTATACTAAAAAAACAGATAGATGTATTGTTTTTATGTCTTAACCCTTTTAATCATCCCGGAGTCTCTTTTGGGCCCGAGATTTTGAAATAAAAGATACCTTTCTTATTTAACTTCTCCAAGGTTTGAAAAAGAGATATTTTTTCTTTACTTTTCCATTGATAAAGTCCTAGGAATTTTCTTATCCGGTTAACTTCAATATCGGATACTCAACCTTTAATTAGAAAGGTTTCATAAGAGAGTGCTCTTTTGTTTATTGTTCTCTTGAAAAGGGTGTCTTCTATTCATTCCAGCACTTTCATTTAATGTTTAAACAACATTCAAATAAAAAAATGACTATGTCTATTGGACAAAAAATAAGATATAAAAACAAAAGGGCTTTTATTTATTCCTTCTATTTTTAAAAGTACATTTACATAAGCAATAAATTTGTACTGAGTAAATTAAACTTCCAAACATGTGGCTAATTTGTACTTCATATTTCTATGGGGCTAGAAATACAATCCCTTGTCCTGACTCGAGGTCTCTCGTAATGACTAAATTCTTAAGTTCAAGATAAGCTTCCTAGTTCTAGCAGTCCCTGGCATCACTCTTTTCTATTTGTCTTTTGAAGCCAGCATTAACACTTTTGGTTCTTTGATAAGAGTATCTTCCCCCCTCCCAATCCACTTCCCCCCCCCTCCTCCTCTCTTAGTATTCGGATACAAGGTATAAGAATTCGAACATTGGAGTTCCTGTTGCCACTTATAATCTTTGTCCGGAGTACGCTTTATGTTGTTACCTCATTAAAAACCTTTCCAGAAAACCCATTTGGGACTAAAACTGGACGAACAAAAAAAGAGTACAATGCGTACTTTCAGCATAATCAGCGATCTTCAACAATAGTACCTTTTAAGATAAGTCACATTCTAGTTTCTTGGTAACTTAAATCCATCTTGATTTTTCAATTAATACAAACCTTTACTGGTTATAGAAAAAATTTCAGTAAGGCCCTTGCCAATTCGGTCCCAACTTCCTGGCATTGACCCTCGAGTATTGTTAGTTGCTTTCCGTAAGACCAAGTCTCCGACTTTACAATAATGAAGATTTTCTCTACGATTATAGTACCTTTCAACCCTCAGCTTCTGTGCTATTATTCATACATAAGCTAAGTTTCGATTCTTGTCAAGCAAATCTATCTTAATCAACATTTCTTCGCCATTTTCTTGCTTGCTTAACCAGGAAACCCTCATAGTTGTTTCACCTATCTCCACCGGAATCAAATCTTTCGCATCGTACACAAGGAAAAAAGGTGTCCATGATGTGCTTGATTTTGTCGTTGTTCGATACGCCCATAATACTCTTGGTAACTCCTCGGGACACCTACAGTTTGCATCTTCTAATTTCATTTTGAGGTTTTAAATTATCATCTTTGTCACGACCCCAGTTCGCCCTCCGTAATCTATCGTGACGACACTTAGTCTCTACGACTAGGTAAGACTGACAAATGCAAAAAAAGAAATAATTTTCGAAAAGAAAGTAATAAAAGCAGAGATAACAAAAATTTAACAATGTTTAAGATGCCGCGTGGCATATAACAATACAATATTCTCAACCTAACACTCCCAAAATCCGGAACCCCATGAATCACAAGCTTTTGGATGTCTACAAGTGTCTAACTCTAAAATGTCTAACAATAGAAAATACAGAAGGGCTAAAAATTAAAGAGAGAATAGAAAGGGACTCCTCGATCTGCGGACGCGGCAGATATACCTCGAAGTCTCTAGAAGAGTCACCTCACCTCAGGGATGATAGGAGTGAGTCGAAGTACCTGGATCTGCACATGAAAACCCTCGCATAAAGGGCATGAGTACACCACAGCGGTACTCAGTAAGTGCCAAGCCTAACCTCGATCGGGTAGTGACGATGAAGGTCAAGGCCCTACTAACATTAAATGAAATATGAGGTATAACTGTATAGAATAAGACAGTAGAATTGAATGCTAATAAATAATACAGGGTAACAAGGATAACAACAACTGAAACAGAGGCAAAATAATCACAAGGAATACCGTTATTCACATAGGTAATAACCGGGAATCTCTTAGTATCCCGAGGATCTCTTACTATCCTTAATATATGCCAGGGCTCTCTTGGTATCCCGAGGATCTCGTTGTATCCTCAATATATGCTAGGGATCTCTTGGTATCCCGAGGATCTCTTAGTATCCTCAATATATATGTTTGGGATCTCTCGGTATCCCAAGGATCTCTTATTATCCTCAATATACGTACCGGGGATCTCTCGGTATCCCCCACTTCAGTCCAAACCAATATATGTGTAGGGGATCTCCCGGGATACTGTCCCATAGTCCTAAAGTAAACACACAGCAGCAACATAAAGAATACTCAATTAAGTTCAAATTCATACGAAGATAACACAGGTAATTCTAACCTAGCATACTATACATAATATAATTAAGGTAGTTTGAGAAAATAAGCAATTAAGTGAATTATACATGCTTCCCGAAGCTAACAGCGGGTTTAAATTTCAAGTAGTATAAGCAGGAAAGGAAAAACACAATTATAGTTACTTTAGTGAAAATAGGATTTTCAACAATTAGTACAAGTACGCACTCGTCACCTCATGTACAAGGAATTTCAATTATCACAATACCAAATCCTAAGGGGAATGTCCCCCACACAAGGTTAGGCAAGCCACTTACCTCGAACCGGCTCAAAATCAACCCGAAACCACGCTCTTGCCACGAGTACTCGACTCCAAATGGCCCAAATCTATTCAATTCAATAGTATAATATAAATAATACTTCAAGTAACTAATTCTACAAATAATTTCTAAGCTAATACGCGAAATTAGATAAAATGACCAAAATGCCCCTCGGGCCCACGTCTCGGAATCGGGTAACATTTACATTTTCAGAATTCTCATACTCTCATGAGTTCATTTATATCAAAATTATCCCAATCGAACATCAAAATCGTGATCCAAACTCAAATATTAGGTCTCAGAACTTTTTCAACTTTTCTCCAATTTTTCCACCCCAGATTCGAATTTAAAGGATGATTTTAAGCATAGATTCGTGGAAAACAATCAAAACCAATTAAGAATTACTTATCCAAAATACCCGAGTGAAAATTTGTTAGTTTGTATGAGTCCACCAAATTGTAGAGTACCTGATCCTCTAGAAGATTCTGAGAATGCTAATAAAACAGTACGTAAATGAGGCAGAAGATGTTTACGTGGAAAAATCCCACACAAGGGGATCAAAAAACCACGACCTACACATGTAGGCTTTTAAATTCACTAACTTGTAAAGAACCTATTACAAGCCACTTTGCAATGACTCTTATTGCAAAGGATTTACTCAAATAACTTGTGGTACTCTTACCACAAGCCACTTTGTGACTTCCTAGTTACAAAGGCTTTTTCTAACTTGTGATGCTCTCACCACAAGCCACTTTGTAACTCTATAATTACAAAGACTTTTGCTTATGACTAAACCTAGTCACAACATAAACTCAAGGAATTTACAGATTTACAAGAGGATTCCTAATAAAACCCTTCTAGGTAAGCAGTTTAGGAGATGCAATAAGTACAACAACACAGTTACAACTCAACTAGGATAACAATAAGCTATCTTTTAGGAACTGGTCTATAGTTGCGTTCAACCTTGTTCTTCAAGCTCGTGAGGATTGATTTCTCTATTTTTGCAAGAAGCTTGACTGACAAACAAAAACCTTCAAGTGATGTTTTGTATAAAACTCATTGTAGGTACATCTTGATCACATCACTTGAAATGATGTGAGTAATTTATTTGGTTAGAGAATAAGTGGGCATTGGAGATACTACAGTGTGGTAGAAATAGTGCCGTCAGTCACTTCATTTCCAGCTGTGTCCAATTGATTTTTTACTGCTTTAAGGAAACCACAAGAGTATCAGGTCCTTGTGTTGGTTCCTAGTTCCTGAAGCTGTAGTAGTTCACCTTTATCTGGAATCCGTTAAAGCTTGCAGTAGTCCAAGTAGGTCAGTTTCCCTATCTAGTTCTTAATAGTAAGTTTGTTAGATCATCAAAACTATATTTAAAATCTATCAATTTTTCCCTTTTTGATGATGACAAACTTAACATTTATAGTATGGAGTTAGAGCAGTACGAACCGGTTTAAGGAACTCAGAGTTCCCCCTGAGACTATGCCTTATATTAACAATAGTTCCCCAATATATATTCCCTCATGTGTTCCCCATGAGTATTATTTTTCCCCCTTTTGGCATCATTAAAAAGAATAATAGCACAAAGAAGCCCAGCTAAGCTAACTCATGCCACATATGTGCACACAATCATGATAGAGAATACAACACAGAGAGAGAGTATTGACATGATAAAACGAGGATTGATATTAATAAAGTTTTAATATGCCTCTGCTTTGAAAAAGCGAGAGGCAAGATTGGACTTGTTAACGGGAGCAGTGTTGTTTCATCCCAACCACACAAAAAAAGAAAACAAAAACATCCGCCAAACCATCAAAAGAAAAAAAAACATAACAAACATATCCAGAAAATTGGTCACTGAAGGGGTACTTAGATGGCACTAGGAGTAAAAGGCTTGGTAGCTGTAGCAAGTGTTTGGAGAACGAGGTCTATTCGGGCGTTAGCCGACTTTTGCTCATTGAACAGTTCCACTTTCAGGCTCTCTACTTGTGCATTGAGATCAACATTCTTCTGTGTCAAACGATTCACTTCATCATTCGACATCGGAACCCCTCGGGCTTGCTGACCTTCCAGGATAGCATTCTTGGCCTTCAGCCAATAAATTTCCTTAGCCGCACTGTTCTGGGCATCGATAAGCTGAGAAAAGGTTGATGTACGTCCTACCCCCATACTTTTTCACACACTCGCACTTTTCCAAAGTCGTATGTGAGAAAGTCTGCTTTCGAGTCCTCACTTTGACCGTCCCCAGTGGGACTTTAAAGAATTTGAACACTGGAGTAAGCAAGAATCCATAGGGAAGGCCATGATTACCGTCTTTGAAAGAGGCAACCTTTTGCATGTGTTCAATCATAATAGCAGGCAGACTCACAGGAGTAAAACCGTGCTGTTGCTCCATTAGGAATAGGTCTGACTTAGAAGTGACTAACCTCCTTTCAGCTCGAGGCAATAGAACTTTGTTAACCATTTTCAATAGCAGCGAGTAAAGATGGAGTAGTGCTTTCTTACGGATCTGGTCCCTTTTCTTGTTAGCATTGTCTTTTACCACTGCATTTCTGAAGTTATACTGGCACACATCTCTTACATTGGACACACCAGATGTAGGAACTTTTAAGATCTCTCCAAGAAATTTTAAATAAAAAATGATGTCCACCCCATTGACCAAAGCACAAACATGGTCAGTATCAACTGGAAAAAGGCTAGCAAAGAAACTTTGTACCTCCTCCTCATACACCTTAGGCGCATCAATTTGAAATAAATGCACCTAACGTTGAAACTCGACCATTTCTAGAATTTGGCACATTCCAGTCATCTCAAAGATTGCTGGGTCAAACGTACGACCCAACAGAACCTTTTGATGCCTCAGCCGCTTAGAGCCAAGGCTGACTTCACTTCACATTTTCTTCACAGAACCATATTCTTCAAAAGGTTCAGACTTGCGTTTCCCAGACTTCTCTCCACTGACTTTTCCTTTTCCCTTGGATTTGACTAGGACATCCTCTTCAGACATGGAAAACTCTCTTACTACCTCTTTCATCTTAGACCTAGATGTTGACCCTTTCTCTATTGAAATAAGCTTTGTCTTTTTCGAAGACCGCCTAACAAGTGAACCAGGTTCCTCTGGGGTTCCCTCTTCCACCTCGACTACAGGGATCGCCTCATCACTTACATGTACACCATCTTTCACCAACTTTCTTCTTTTATTCTTAATACTCTTCTTGCTCTTTTGGAGAGCAGAATCGTAGGCCACTTTAACTTGAATCCTGGTAGTAGTTCATTTGATTTCACACTCAGGGGTGGACACAACCCTCTACTTACTTATGAATGCATCAAGAGCCACATTATCTAGCTCTTCTTTATCACTGGATCTCATTTCAGGTGATTGAATTTGCAGGGGCACAATACCAAATGCAGGAACAACACTGTCCTGGGGATGAGATCCCAGACCTGGGTCCTCCGGAGAGAGATCAGGTTCCTTATGTGATGACCCATTAGTATCTGTTACTACATCCCTTTCAACAGCTACAATGGACCCTTATTTCTCCACACTTTGTGACTCATTTTTTTGAGATGTAATCTCATGCAATACACCATCAGTGGATACTACAAACATAGTTACAACATTTTTCTCTTCCTCAACCAGTGCTTTCACCACCAAGGAGTTGGTGGCAACAATGGCAGAACCCTTTGTGACCTCAGGATTTTGACCTTATTCTCCACTTAGGGTTTGACTGGTGGGAACATTAGTAGATGGAGAGAACAAAGTAGTAGTTTCAAGGGTTTCTGAATAGGGAAGAGATTGGGAAACTAGGGAAGGTGGGATTGTAGCATCAGGAGTAATAGAGGGTGAGGAAGACTCAGTGAGAGCGGACGATTCCATAAATTGATCAGAGGTAGTTACAACTGAGGTAGGGGATCTGAAGTCGTTTCAGCCATTGAAAGTAGTGGTATGACAATCCTCCTTTTTGGGTGATTCTAGTGTAAGACTTATGGTTAAGAAGATTAGAAGATATGGTCTTTAAAAGGAGAGGATAATTATGAAGAGAGAGGAATAGGCACTGATTTTGAAACGACAGTTGGGTGTGGAGAATTGCAATGTTTCAGAGGAAGATGGAACGATTTGAAAAATAAAGAGACGTGACAGCAGGATCTAAAAAATTGATGACATGGCAGTTGTATTTTGTACCCTTTTTAAGAAGTGTATTAAAGGATTCACAAAACTACTAACCTTTAGTACAAACACCAGGTTCTTGATTTTTTTTTGAAAAGAATCAATCCTCTTTTATGATTCATGTACTGCATCCATCACGTCTATGCTCATCATGCGTGTTTACCTGCAACGGTATTGAAGTGAGTTAGACATGGTCAGAAAACACTTTGAGCCAGTTATTTCTTAAGGGTGAAAGCCAGCTAAAGAGGAAACATGTTCTCTATATGGCTTCAACAGCCCCAACTTCACTTTGTTTCTTTCAAACTGTTCCCTACTCAGTGCCTTGGTGAAAATGTCTGCAATTTGATCTTCTATGCTGCAGGACTTCATACATATTGTGAGCACGTGATTTTTTCCCTACGTGAGAATCACTCCCAAAAAAAAATTCAAAATAAAATAATTTTGTGTCGTTTGCAATTGTTGTGAATTTTGTGGTATTTTGCTTTTACTGTTTGCATTCGCCTATGCATGTTTATTCGTTAAATTAATGAAAAGCTTTTAGGGTTTAATTTTTACAATTAGGAATACTTAAGTTCATTTTGCAAAAAATAAGAAATCACAAAAATAATGTACTTTGCATTTCTAGCATTTAATGTCAAATTGTGTGATTTTATTTTGATTGTTATTTAATTGTGTATGATGATTGTTATTAGGAATTAATTTGTATTTTTAATTTGGTTTATAATTTAATTTAGAATTTTAGTTTTATTAGAAAACAAAATAAAAGAAAAAGAAACAAAATAAGAATAAGGAGAAATTCGGACTGGGCCGTCCAAAATTTGACCAAATCCAGCCCAATATCACGCCCTACACTCGGTCCAACAGACCCTTCGCCCAGGCCAGTTGAAACAACATAGTATGATGGTGAAACTACGTCGTTTCAGTGGCAAAAGATCACAGCCGTCCATCTGATCACAATCCAACGGCTCAAAACCCTCCATCCTCACCCGGACCAGCCCCGACCCGTTCCACCCAAAGACCAACCCGGTCTACAGTGGACTAAATGACGCCATTCCGTTTAGTGAATTGATCCAGGCCGTCGATCTTAATTGATCCAATGGCCAGGATCAAATCCCCAACCCCATATATAAGCAACCAAACACACCCCACAACCCCCTCCCCCCCAAAGCCAAACCCCCATCATCTCTCTCTAACCTCGTCTCTGAAGAGACGAGGAACCCTAGCGCCGCCTTTCATTCCCACCGCCGTAAACCCGGTGGCAACAATATCGACGACCACCAAAATAACACCCCTGAACGACCAAACCACCCTCTTTCCAAATCCATGTCCCTTGTCCCTCGAATCATGAGAGAACCTTTCGAATCTTCAATCGAAGATCGGTCCAAAAACCTAGCCGCCTCAACTTGACCCCAAAATCACACCCCTTGACCACTAGACCCCCCTCGTCCCTAACCTAGCACCACTATTGAGGTTGTGACCGACCTTAGTCGTGTGTTCTCAGTCGAGAACACTCGATTAAGGTCCGTTTCAGCTTCAAACTTCAAGTCGAAGTTTCAATGGGAACTGATTGGAGTTCAGTCTGTAGATTCTGACGTATTTCTTCTTTTTTTTTTAATTTTTTTTGTTGTTGTTATTGTTTATCGGATTAAGTTCCGTTTTAGTTCATCACTTCTGTCAATTAATTCTCCTCCTCTTTCAGACCTTTTTCTAGTCCAGTTTTTCTCATTTTGGTTGATTGGCATATGTTGAATCAATTAAATGGTTTCGTCGATTGGTTCGTTCATGTCTATAGTTTAGTTGTCCTCTTCAAGTTATTGGATGTTGTTTTATCTTCTGACCTTTGTATTCTCAGCCTCAGGGCGCATAGCTAGTATACTTGCTGTTCCAGCATTTTGTTCGAGGTTAATTTAGAGTTATATTTATTCCCAATATAGGTAGCTTATTCTCATGTATCTGTGTGAATCAATTTTTAACCTTAATAGTCCAGTCTGACTTTTGTCTTTAATCATTAAATCCCTCATCTTGGTTGAAATGCTGTTGGATTTGATTTGAGTTCAATTGATGATTGAGTTTAATGATTCGAATCTACTTGTTTGTTCTGTTAAGTTTGTTTTGATATGAATCTGACCTTGTTGAATTATCCTAATGTTGTTGATTGGGAATTAGTTTCATGTATCTAATTAGTCAATTGATTAGGGAATTGGTTATAGCTGATAGGTCTTGGGTACAGATTGAAAGGGGATTTGGTAGGACAGTAATTTCAGTAGTTTCAGGGGCAATTTAGGATTCAAACTTGAAAGGGTTTAGTGGGATATCAGCAAAGTACTAATGTACCTTTAAATTAAGGTATTTGTTTAATAATAGTGGGGAACAAAACATAATGGTATGGGCAAGTTTAAGGGGAAATGATTAAACAAATTTGCACCCATAACAATTGAATTAAAAAAAATAATGAGACATATAGTAGTGGGCAAAATTAGGGAATATTATGGGTTGATTCATTTTCTTAATAGGTAAGTGCTCCTAAGAGCTGTAAAGGGGGCTGTGGTTTGCATATAAATAGAGGGATTTTGGACAGAGTTAGGGGGCTTCTTTGATCAGTCTTAGGGGAGTTCTTTGAGAGCTTTGGCTAGCTTTTTGAAAAGATCAGTTCTTGAGAGCCTTTAATCAGTTTTGAGAACTTGAACATAAAGAGAGGGTTGAGGTTCAGTTTTAAAAAGACAGACTTCAAGAGTCAGTTGAGAAAGAGGATCCTCAATGAGTGTTAGAAAAATAGAAAGATAAGGCAGTCAATTTCTCCCTTTGAAAGATAGGAAGACAGAGTTGAGACAACTTTTGTTATCAGCTTTGGAGTCTTTAATCAGGATTGGAGAAGTTAAAGGGTTTAGAGAACTTTCAAAAGTTATCATTTCTTGAAAGCTTTTAAACTGAGTTCTTCAATAGTTTAAGAGAGAATTGAGAGAGTATTAAAGCTTAGAAAATAGAGGGAAATGTTGAAAGTATCACTGTTTTATTGAGTTCTTGTTTCAGTCAAGTTCAGTAGAGTCTATTGTGGGTGTTCGTTGTTGTTGTGTGGGTTTTACAACTGGTTCTGGGTTGTGGTCGAGTGTTATTCTGGTTTAAGACTGGTTTTGAGCTATTCTGAATTCCAAAGTTGCTGCTGCCTGTTACTTGCTGTTGCTGACCCCTTTTTCTCTTCTTATTGCTCACAAATTTCCAAGTATTTGCTTTCTTTCCAGATGTAATGGTGCTGATTTGAAGTGGGAATACAAATGGAAAATGCTTACCTTTTGCTTCTTGAACCTTATCTGTTTGGACTACATGTACTGATGCCTAAATAGTTTAGACACAATAGCTTAATGTAGTTTAGTTCCAATTTGTATACAACTGTATAATTGGACTGAGACTGGACTATGATTGGGCTATTTTAGGTCTTGGCTGTTCAGGGAATTGGTCTTTAAACTTGTCTCATTTTCGTTTGGTTGTGAAATGTAAAGCAGTTACAATTATTTGAAGCTTTCATGTGTAGTCTAAGTTTTCCTTAAGTAAATAGCCCGATTCTAGATGTTGAATTATCAAGCTGTATCAAGCTGGTTTTAGTCTCAATGACGTTCCTTCTGTGTAATAAAACATGCGAGTAGGTAAAAACTTGGACAAACTGAGCAGTAAAATTGGAGTTTGAGTTCATCATTTCCATGTTAATAATTTAAGGTAGCATAAGTTAAATCCATATGATAATCCTGTTTTCCATTTCAATAGCAAGTTCAGTAATTCCATTTAGTAATCTTGGCTCGAATCAACCTAAAAATAATCGGGTTTGCTTTGTGTTGTCACGATCGGCTTCCAGTAACTAAATAAGTAATCTGAGTCCTATAACCAGGATTCTAATGATCACTCTTTCATTAAATTCGAATAGGAGAATATGGCTTTTCTTTGCAATTGTTAAACAGTTCTTAAACAGTGAATAAATTAGGATTTCTCTTTTTTTAGAGACAAATAAAGTAGAGAATTATAGTTGCTTTTAGGTTTGCCCTTTTAAATAATAACGAGATGAGACTCGCCAAATAAAGCACATAAATTGTAGGGCCCTCTTTAAATATATAAATTAAAACACTTAGATTTCGGGACGGACCGTCTAGCGAATTTCACGACTTTCCCCAAAGACAACAACGCGCTAGTCTCTTTAGGCGCGTATTTTAATAATATTATCTCTCTAAATTCGGGTGCGCATTTATGTGACTCAAATCCAAATTTCAACGATATTAAAATATGTCAAGAACCCCGGGTGCATTTATGTGACGTGGTTCAAGAGTTATTTTAATGACGTTGCAATTTTCTTGAAAAATAGATAAAAACGGTTAAAGTTAAAATTTGCACATAGGTTCATAATTGTTAAAATCAGATAATTTAAGCCAAATATAACANCTCTCTCTAACCTCGTCTCTGAAGAGACGAGGAACCCTAGCGCCGCCTTTCATTCCCACCGCCGTAAACCCGGTGGCAACAATATCGACGACCACCAAAATAACACCCCTGAACGACCAAACCACCCTCTTTCCAAATCCATGTCCCTTGTCCCTCGAATCATGAGAGAACCTTTCGAATCTTCAATCGAAGATCGGTCCAAAAACCTAGCCGCCTCAACTTGACCCCAAAATCACACCCCTTGACCACTAGACCCCCCTCGTCCCTAACCTAGCACCACTATTGAGGTTGTGACCGACCTTAGTCGTGTGTTCTCAGTCGAGAACACTCGATTAAGGTCCGTTTCAGCTTCAAACTTCAAGTCGAAGTTTCAATGGGAACTGATTGGAGTTCAGTCTGTAGATTCTGACGTATTTCTTCTTTTTTTTTTAATTTTTTTTGTTGTTGTTATTGTTTATCGGATTAAGTTCCGTTTTAGTTCATCACTTCTGTCAATTAATTCTCCTCCTCTTTCAGACCTTTTTCTAGTCCAGTTTTTCTCATTTTGGTTGATTGGCATATGTTGAATCAATTAAATGGTTTCGTCGATTGGTTCGTTCATGTCTATAGTTTAGTTGTCCTCTTCAAGTTATTGGATGTTGTTTTATCTTCTGACCTTTGTATTCTCAGCCTCAGGGCGCATAGCTAGTATACTTGCTGTTCCAGCATTTTGTTCGAGGTTAATTTAGAGTTATATTTATTCCCAATATAGGTAGCTTATTCTCATGTATCTGTGTGAATCAATTTTTAACCTTAATAGTCCAGTCTGACTTTTGTCTTTAATCATTAAATCCCTCATCTTGGTTGAAATGCTGTTGGATTTGATTTGAGTTCAATTGATGATTGAGTTTAATGATTCGAATCTACTTGTTTGTTCTGTTAAGTTTGTTTTGATATGAATCTGACCTTGTTGAATTATCCTAATGTTGTTGATTGGGAATTAGTTTCATGTATCTAATTAGTCAATTGATTAGGGAATTGGTTATAGCTGATAGGTCTTGGGTACAGATTGAAAGGGGATTTGGTAGGACAGTAATTTCAGTAGTTTCAGGGGCAATTTAGGATTCAAACTTGAAAGGGTTTAGTGGGATATCAGCAAAGTACTAATGTACCTTTAAATTAAGGTATTTGTTTAATAATAGTGGGGAACAAAACATAATGGTATGGGCAAGTTTAAGGGGAAATGATTAAACAAATTTGCACCCATAACAATTGAATTAAAAAAAATAATGAGACATATAGTAGTGGGCAAAATTAGGGAATATTATGGGTTGATTCATTTTCTTAATAGGTAAGTGCTCCTAAGAGCTGTAAAGGGGGCTGTGGTTTGCATATAAATAGAGGGATTTTGGACAGAGTTAGGGGGCTTCTTTGATCAGTCTTAGGGGAGTTCTTTGAGAGCTTTGGCTAGCTTTTTGAAAAGATCAGTTCTTGAGAGCCTTTAATCAGTTTTGAGAACTTGAACATAAAGAGAGGGTTGAGGTTCAGTTTTAAAAAGACAGACTTCAAGAGTCAGTTGAGAAAGAGGATCCTCAATGAGTGTTAGAAAAATAGAAAGATAAGGCAGTCAATTTCTCCCTTTGAAAGATAGGAAGACAGAGTTGAGACAACTTTTGTTATCAGCTTTGGAGTCTTTAATCAGGATTGGAGAAGTTAAAGGGTTTAGAGAACTTTCAAAAGTTATCATTTCTTGAAAGCTTTTAAACTGAGTTCTTCAATAGTTTAAGAGAGAATTGAGAGAGTATTAAAGCTTAGAAAATAGAGGGAAATGTTGAAAGTATCACTGTTTTATTGAGTTCTTGTTTCAGTCAAGTTCAGTAGAGTCTATTGTGGGTGTTCGTTGTTGTTGTGTGGGTTTTACAACTGGTTCTGGGTTGTGGTCGAGTGTTATTCTGGTTTAAGACTGGTTTTGAGCTATTCTGAATTCCAAAGTTGCTGCTGCCTGTTACTTGCTGTTGCTGACCCCTTTTTCTCTTCTTATTGCTCACAAATTTCCAAGTATTTGCTTTCTTTCCAGATGTAATGG
>MU725028.1:0-24777 GCA_026770625.1 Nicotiana glauca
GTTCAAGTATTTTAAGTAAAAATTTGGGTTTTCAACAATTAGCTCCAGTACGCGCTCGTCACCTCACGCACAAGGTATTCAATTACCAAATATCACATCCCAAGGGACAAGGTCCCCCGCACAAGGTTAGACAAGCCACTTACCTCGATCAAGTGCAAGTCAACTTAAAATCACTCTCTTGCCACGAGTATCCGAGTCCAAATGGCTCAAATCTATTCAATTACATTGCATATTGTAAATAATAATTCAATAATTTATTCTACAATTAAATTCTAAGCTAATACGCGAAATTATATAAAATGACCAAAATACCCCTCGGGCCCCACCTCTCAAAAAATTACGAAAGTCACAACACCGGATTCCTCGTCTCTCCACGAGTCCGTATATATAAAATTTACCAAAATCGGAGTTCAAATGACCCCTCAAATCTTCAAATCTTATTTTCAAATCCCTAGGCCTAAATCCTCAATTTACTCCTAAAAAAACATGTAATCTAGTCGGATTATTCGATGATAATTCAGTAATATGGAGTAGAAATAATCACAAGTAACTTACCTCAAGATTTACCATGATTTCTTGCTAAAAATCGCCCAAAATCCGAGCTTGGAAGTCAAAAAAAATGACCAAACTCGGATTGTTGGACATAAAATCTGTCCAGAAATTTTCGGTACTGTTTACGCGGGGGAACTGTTAATGCGCGTGGGTCGCTGTTCATTGTTCACCCGCGTGGTTACTGTTCACGCGCGGGTACTGTTCACTGCTGTAGAAAATACAGCAGCTTTTTAAGAAATTTGCAGCACAGCCATTTTCACTAAAATGACTCTAATTCCATCATACAAACTCGGAATTAGACGATTCTTGTTCCTATGAGTCACAAATAATAATACGAACGCAACCTTCAATCGAAACTCAATTCGGAGCTCGTTTGCCCAGTTCAATACCAATTTTGCTTGTTAAACAATTAACTCACATATCGCGTCAATAAGCTAATCGCGACTTGATGAAATTAAACCAAAATTTCCAGATCAGTCCTATAATTCATGATTTAAATTTTGAAAGTCTCGAAATCAAATTTGGATCTCTATAACTAAAAATGAACCTTTAGATCATTACATTTATGCTCAAAACAACAAAAATCTTCCAAAAATAACCCGTTGGGCATCCAAAAAACACCCGAGGCCCCCAGGACCCCGGCCAATAACACCAACCAGTCCCAAAATACATTACGGACTTGCTCGAGGCCTCAAATCACATCAAACAACGCTAAAATCATGAGTCAACCTTCAATCCAAGCTTTATGAATTTTAGAACTTCCAACTTCTATTTCCGATGCCGAAACGTATCAAATCACGTCCGATTGACTTCAAATTTTGCACACAAGTCCAAAATGACATAATGAAGCTACACCAACTCTCGGAATTCCATTCCGACCCTCGGATCAAAATCTCACCTATCGACCGGAATTCGCCAAAATACTAACTTTGCCAATTCAAGCTTAATTCTACACTGGTCATCACAAAAATATTCCGAACACACACCTAAGTCTCAAATAACCTAACGAAGCTATCCGAACCATAAAATTCACATTTCGAGCCCGATATCAAAATTTCCACTCCCGGTCGAATTTTCTCAAAAACCTTCAAATTTCCATCTTTAGCCAAACGGCTCCAAAATAATCTACGAACCTCCGAATTCACTTTCGATCGCGCTCCTAAATCCATAATCACCATACGAAGCTACTCCCAGTCTCGGAATCCCAAACGGACATCAATAACACTGAAATGCATTTTAAGCCAAACTGATGCAATTTCTTCTAAAATGCTATCTTCCACAATAGTTGCCAAAATGCTCCCGGGTTATCCAAAACTCGATCCGGGCATATGCACAAGTCCGAAATCATTATACGAACCTACTGGAACCTTTAGATCCCGATTCCGAGGTCATTTACTTAAAATTCCAATCCTAGTTCATTTCTTCAACTTTAAGCTTTCAAAATGAGAATTTTCATTTAGATTTGACTCCAAACTTCCTGAATTTTAATTCTGACCATACACACAAGTCAAATATACCTAAGATGAAGCTGCTCATGGCCTCAAAATGATGAATGACGCGCCGGAGCTCAAAACGACTGGTTGGGTCGTTACAAATATAGTCTCAGAAATGTGTACCTGGAATTCGATAATAGAAATGAATAAAGGGGAGATCAGTAGCAGCTCAAACACAGCATATCAGCAAGTCTCAATAGCAATAACCATCAAATAACCCCAGAATTAGCTCGGACAGACCAGTTTTAACTTGAAAATACCTAGCAAACACTTAAAATGTCAACAGACCAATACTCGTACCAAAAGCTAGTTTAATTGAACCCAAAATCCCTCGAAATCAGTCTAATGAAACAGCAAACTTATGTTCCTTTAGGCTTGTTCAAGATGGAGTAATTTCAGGACAACCAACCAAAGAAAAGAGAAGTTTCAATGGCACAATCGAATTGTTTCAGAAAAAAATGTTCAAGCCCTTTCTAAACTCCAAAAATGTTCTCGACCTCCAAAAATCTCTCTCTTCAAGCTCTCACTTCCTCTTTTTAGGTCTCTAAGGTTTGTGTGTCTGAAGATCCCCTTCCTCTATGTAATACCACTATATTTAAAGACTTCGCTCCCTAATTTCCAGCTCTTAAGAGCACTTAAACCATTAAGAAAACAATTCCCCCATCACCCTCTGATTTTCAAACACTAAGACAGGAATGTCAATACCCCATTACCCCCCTTTCCTATTATTCTAGTCAACTGGTATGGGCAGCCTGATATTTAAATTTGGTATGCCCTGACAGCCCATGATATCATGCCACTTAGTCTAATTTTCAACCATTTAATTGTCCCTTTAATCCTCTGTTAGTTGCCCCTTTCCCCTGGCAGACCCTGGGTCTAAATGACCCAAATTAACGGGTCTAAATGCTCAATTCGAAACTAAACCTCAAAACAGGACCTACGGGCATATACCTCAAACCTAAAACAATTCACCAAGCTTTGGACTAACAGGAAACAACCATAGATGGAAGTGATTTGGGCAACTATTTTGACTAATTTCCCGAAGAGTTTTAATGCAGTTCATACTGACTTATTAACAGGTTACTAACAATAATTCAGAAAAAGAAATAATTCAGGGATTACTTAGAATAGCTTCAGATAAACAATGAATAATTAGCTAAAGAAAAGAGTAGAAGAGGAACATAGTAGAAGAAGCAGAAGACCTAGAATTAAGACACTTACCTCCAAATGATTGAACCCTTCTTAAATTAAACTTACAAATTTCCTTGAATTTATGGCCGGGATAGTCCTTAATTGAGTGTTCCCAAACGAGAACACCCAACTAAGGTCAATCTCGACCTCAAATCTTCATGTACTCAAAGTTTTGGAGTTTGGGATTTCAAGGTTTGTTTCTGATTTAATGTTCGAGGAGTTCGAACAACATTCGAGGGAAACTAAGTGTGGATTTGGGGTGAGGGTGGTCCGGTGATAATCTGGTGTTAATTTGGGGCTGAAATAAGATGGCGCCATCCCCAGGGGATTTTGTGGCGGCGCTAGGGTTCCTGGCTTTAAACTTATATTCGACATGTTCCCGGAATATTCGAAGGAAAGGGGTTTGGATTTGAGATGAGGAGGTGTTGGTGGCCATTTGGTGTTATTTTGGTGGCCATCGGAGATGGTGCCATCGGACATGGTGGAAGGCTGTTAAGGTTTTGATTATTCGAGGAGGTGGGCTGGGATTCGAAGGAGATGGTTTAGGGTTTCGGAATGGGGAGGTTGAGGTGAAGAGATGGTGTAATTTTGGGGCTGTTTGGACCACCGAAAATGCCGTGAAGCAATTTCCGGTGGGCGGAGTTATGGCGGTGGACAGCGGAGGGAAGCTGGTCCCTGAAGAGACGAGAGAGAATAGTGAAAAGGGGGGGTTTGGTCTGAGGGGTGAGGGGTGAGGGGTTTTGGTATATTGAAATCGTAGAATCAATCAGGGCTGTTGGATGATTAAAATCAAACGGTTCCGATCGAATTACTAATTAAAACGGAGTCGTTTTGTTTGAGGGGGTGGATCAGATATTTGGATGGATGGGTCAGGGTTGGGTTTCGGGGGGGGATTCTCGACCGTTAGATTGAAGATAATCAACGGCTTAGATTGAGACGCTTGAAATGGCGTCGTTTGGCTGGGACTGGAGGCGGATTGGATAGGGCTGGATCTGGGCCGATTTTAAATGGGGTTTTGGTCTGATTTGTTTGGGCCTCTTGAATTTTGGCCCAATTCCGATTTTCTTTTTCTTCTTTTCTTTTTCTTTTATTTTCTTCCTAAATTATTTTTCTAAAATTAAACCTAAACCTTAAATTGAATTATAAAACCCAATTGACTTAAAGACACTAATTAGTTCTAAATAATAATTATCATAAATAATTAAATACCAAATCACATAATTAAACACAAAAAATGCAAAGTGCATTATTTTTTATGTTTCCTTTATTTTATAAAATAAGTAATTTACTACTTAACTTAAAAATTATAAAATTAAATCTTGAATGTAAATGCAACCTATTTTTATATTTTTCTATTAATTTAGACAGAACAAGCATGATAGACAAATGCAACCAATAACAAAAAATACCACGAAAATTTACAAAATTGAGCACAAAGGAAAAATTATTTTATTTTAAATTTTTGGGGGTAATTCACATAGGAAAAAAATCACGTGCTCACAGCTGGGATGTACAATTTTAAGTTTCAGAGAGTTTTGGGACACTTAGTCCCTAAGTGAGAGCTTAAGTATTAGAAATTTGGTCGTAGTCGGAACATTGTGAAGACAGACTCGGAATGAAAATTTGATGGTTCCGTTAGCTCCATTAGGTGATTTCGGGCTTATGGGCGTGTTCGGATTGTGTTTTGGAGGCCTATAGCTAATGTTGGCTTTAAATGCCGAAAGTTGAATTTTAGAAAATTTCCGGTTCGATAGTGAGATTTTGATCCAAGGGTGGGAATGGAATTCTAAGAGTTGCAATAGTTTTATTGTGTCATTTGGGATGTGTGTGCAAAATTTCAGGTCATTCGGACGAGGTTTGATAGACTTTTTATCGAAAGCGTATTTTTGAGGATATTGAAGTTCTTAGGATTAAATACATGGTTAATTCGAGGTCTCGATTTTGTTTTGGGTGTTTTAAGGATTGGTACAAGTCTGGGTAATGGTTTGTGACTTGTTGGTGCCTTTGATTGAGGTTCGGGGGGCCTCGGGTAAGTTTCGGGTGCCTAATGGAAATTGAATGTGGACTTGGGAACATTTTTAGCGCTGGTATCTGTCATAACCGCACCTGCGGTTTGGGTTCCGCAGGTGCGGAGCCGCATAAGCGACTATTACACCGCATTGCAATCTTTCCAATTTGACAGAAAAGCTAAACTGGCTCTTTGGTGAAGTAAGTTTTTTGAAACTTCGTCGACAAAAAATGGTAAACAAATTGGAGAATTTTAAGCTACTATCTTATATACGAAATAAAATAAGAAAGACAAGGTTGATTTGAACAAAATAAAAATTAATAATTTCAGTTATTTGATTATGAGATGTAAGGAACTAATTTTTAGAAAGTATTTTAGACCGGACCCGAGCCTAAACGGGCCGGCCCAAACGGTCCCGAGCTTAGGCGGGCCGGTCTTTGGCGGTCCCAAGCCAAACGGTCCCGAGCTTCACGGGGTCAACGGGTGGAATCGGCCCAAGACGGGCCTAAGCTTACATGGTCTTGGGCTAAATGGGTCGGGCCCACGGGCCTAACAGATTTTTTCTTTTCGGGCTATTTTTTTTAATTTTTTTATTTAAGGTAATTTCTTTTAAACTATATATGTATATACTAATATAAATTGCTTATATATGGCTATATAAATATATATAGTATATATAATATGTAATATATATAGTTTATAGAATATATATATATATATATATATATATATATATATATATATATATATATATATATATATATAGTATATATAGTTTATAGAATATGTATATATTTGTAGTGTGTGTGTGTGTATATATATATATATATATATATTTATATATCCTATATATATTATGTAGTATATATAGTATGTTATGTATATATATTTTCTTATATAATTTCTTGTAATGTCTTGTAGTATATATAGTATGTTAGAATATTATGGCTTATATAGAATTGTAAGTTAAAGACAAAAAAATATTGCAAAGAGATATTCAAGGGAATGTCTTATAATTTTTATTAATAAAAATGGTATATCTTTATTAGTCTTCCACCCCCCAATGGAATGAGAACAACAAGGTGCTAATACCACCATTAAAAGGAAAAAAAACTAAAGAAGATGTGCCAAAGTACAAGTTACACCATAATCTACATAGTATCTCTAACAAATTTCATAAATCCTTCAAGGTTCGGAGGAGGTTCCGTTAGTGGTGGCGGAAAAGAAGCTTGTTCATCAACCCATTCCGGGCGAAGCAGCATCCTCCGCAAGTTCCGCTAACATTTCTTCATAAGCTTCGTCTATCTCCGGTTGTGATTCTGCAAGTCCAAAATTTCTTCTTTCCGAGCGGATCCAATCTCGGAAGAGTACTGATTTTTCCAAGCTCTCCCCATAGATGCTCTATGATCACCTATTTGAAGTCTTGCTTGACTGAAAGCGCTCTCTGATGCCATTGTTGAAGCTTGAACACATAAAATATCTCGAGCCATCCTTGCAAGAACCGAAAAATATTTTTCTCTGGCCTTCCACCATTCCAAAAGATCAAAGGTGCCGTCTGGATTCTCCTTTTCAAGGCCTGCGACAAATAAAAATGAAGCTCATTTAGATGTGAAGTATCATCAATATTATCACCTTGAGAACCCCTAAACTCCGTCCAAGAACTAAGTGTTTTTAGGCTCGCAGGTCTTTTAGACGATTGTGAACAAGACGAAGTTGGAGTTGGAACATTTGGCCTAGCATTATCTAAGGCTTGTTGATAAGCATTATAAATTGTTTGAGCATTTATTTAAATTGAGGCTTTTGCATCTGCAAGTGTAGCAATTCCTCATCTGAAAGATCTAAAGCCTTATAAATATTTGAATACCAAAAGTGAGGACCTCCTAATTTCATGGTAGGATTTAATATAGCAGCAACACCATAAATAGGGGGGATAGGGAAAAAATATTTTTTTAAACTTTTCTTTCATTACATTTATAGCAAGTTGATAAATTCTCCCACCCTGTAAAAAATCAACAAACAAATCACATAGTGCTGCAATATAAACTAAACAGTTTGAAATAGTAGGATAATATTGTCCAGACAATTCATTTGTAGCTTGATGAAATTAGTGTAAAAAATCTATACGAATTCTTTGTAAGAATCCGACCGGTCGTTTTGAGTACTAGCACTTCGTTTAGCAGTCGGAGGCCATGAACAACTCCATTTCAGGTGTTATGACTTGCACGTGGGGTCGGAATTGAATTTCGGAAAGTCCAGAGTAAATTAAGGAGAATTCTTATTTTGGAAGCTTAAAGCTGGAAGAATGAACTAGTATTGGAATTGGGAGTAAACGACCTCGGAATGGGGATATGAAGGTTCCATCAGGTTCGTATGATTATTTTGGACTCGGGCTTATGCCCGGCTCGGGTTTTGGATGACCCGAGAGCGTTTTGGCGCCTATTGTGGAAGTTGGCATTTTGGAAGAAATTTCATAAGTTTGGTTTGAAGTGTATTTCAGTGTTATCAATGTCTGTTTGGAATTCCGAGACTGGGAGTAGCTCCGTATGGTGATTCTGGAGTTGGGAGCGCGATCGGAAGTGAATTCGGAGGTCCGTAGGTCATTTTGGAGCCATTTGGCTAAATATAGAAATTTGAAGGTTTTTAGAAGTTTGACCGGAGGTTGACTTTTTGATATCAAGGTCGGAATCCAATTCCGAAAGTTGGAGTAGGTCCGTAATGTCAAATATGATTTGTGTCTAAAATTTGAGGTCAATCGAACGTGATTTGATAGGTTTAAACATCGAAAATAGAAGTTGAAAAGTTCAAAGTTCATCGGGGTGTAATTCATGGCTTTAGCGTTGTTTGATATGATTTGAAGCCTCGACCAAGTCCGTAATGTATTTTGGGATTGGTTGGTAGTTTTGGTTGAGGTCCCGGGGGCCTCTGGTGGATTCCGGATGGTTAGCAGATCAAAAAATAGATTTTGAGAAAAGTTGGGGATTGGTGGTTGCTGGTATTTCCGCTTCTGCGAAAACGGGACTGCAGAAGCGGCCCCGCAGTAGAGGAATAGGAGCCGCAGGAGCGGTTTGTGGTCAAGGCTTGGAGACCGCAGATGCGGTCAAGGATCCGCAGAAGCGGGACTGCATATGCGGAGGGAATATCGCAGAAACGAAAATGAGAGGCCCAGTGGAAGCAGCAGAAGCGGCTGGTTTCCGCAAAAGCGGAACCGCCGAAGCGGTTGGACGGCCGCAGAAGCGGAATTGGGCTGGATCCTAGGGATCGCAGAAGCGGGACTGCGGAAGCAGGAATTTTTTCGCAGAAGAGAAAAGACCTGGAGGCAGAAGGTTGTTTTTAAAGTCGGAGATTGGTCATTTCTCTCATATTTTCTTGGTTTGGGGGCGATTCTTGGAGGATTCAAGAGGGAAATTCATTCGTCAATGATAAGGTAAGCTAATCCCATCTATTATGAGTTAAATACATCAATTTTGTAAGGATTTGGGCACGAAAATTTGTATAAAAAATGAGGTTTTGGTAGAAAACCTAGAAAATTATATTCTTGGAATTTAGCCACGATTTTGAGTTTGGAATTAGGCAAAAATCATATATTTGAGTTAGTGAGTTCATGGGTAATCTTTATCTTCGAAAAATTTTGGATTCCGGGCACGTGGGCCCGAGGGTGTTTTGGTCAACTTTTCGATCGGAGTTGGGAATTGCTATATATTAGATTGTAATGAATAATTGAGCATATATTAATGGATTGGCATGACCGTTGGCTAGTTTTGGAGCGTGGTGCATCAAGTAGAGTCTTCGGAAGGGCGTGGAATGCCAGTTATGAGTCTTCAGAGCGAGGTGAGTCTCCTTTCTAATCTTCTGAGGGGAAATTTACCCCAAAGGTGAAATAATTGATTATGTGCTCCTATATGTGGGGGCTACGTATGCACGAGGTGACGAGAGTCCGTGCGTAGCTGCTATTATGCTATTATCCGGGTAGTTAGGACCCATGAGCTTGTTGTACTTGGATTATTTATGAACCCCCTGATAGCTTGAATTATTTAAATCACCTTTGATTAGTAAATGATCTTAAAAGGAGATTAAACATCAATTTTCATGAATTGTTAAAAAGATAAATTGTCTTATTTGGATAAATAGCCCCGAGAGATTCTTAATTGGCTACTTGAGCATGTATTTTATGTGTACCTGTATCACATGCATGATTCGCGAGCAGGGTATGTGTTTATTTATGGAACGGGCCAAATGCCTCGGCAGATTAAATTGATGCATCTATTGGTTCGGGCCGCTCGACCCTCGGCAGTGCACAATTTACATTCCTGTTGGATCGGGTCATCACTTCGGTGTGATTTGCGCATGTTACTTGTCGCTTGAGAATTTTAAATGTGGATTTGGCCCTTCGTGGCTTGATATAAATTGATAAGATAATAAAGAATAAACCTTGGAAGCCCTTGCTTAATTGCTGAAGGAGTTTACCTGCTTTCTGGCTTCGTGAATTTGAACTACTATATAAATCCATAATTTTTCTCGCATTTCTAGAATATTGTTAATTGACCTCTAGTGAGTGTCGAAGTTGGCCATCTCGTCTCTATTTCTTCGAGATTAGGTGGGATACTCATTGAGTACACGTTGATTACGTACTTATACTATACTTCTGTGCATTTTTGTCGCACATGCATATTTACCCCTAGCAGCTTACTGGGGGTAGCAGCATGGATG
This sequence comes from Nicotiana glauca, assembly GCA_026770625.1. Lineage (NCBI taxonomy): Eukaryota > Viridiplantae > Streptophyta > Magnoliopsida > Solanales > Solanaceae > Nicotiana > Nicotiana glauca. The sequence continues at coordinate 9,952 of MU725028.1, forward strand.
ACTCTGGGACTAGGTGAGCTGCATTGTTCGAGACGACCTGCAGCTAGTGTAGTTCCTTCTAGCATGTTTATTATTTATTTCATGTCCACTGTATTTCGGACAGATGTTGTATTTTACTTTCCTTGTCGATAGTTGCTCATGCACTTGTGACACCGAGTTTCTGGGATGGTTTTCGAAGGATTGTACTAATTGTTATTATTTAAATTTAAATTCAAGTAGTGATCTTTTATTTATGAAAAATGGAAGGAAAAACCTTATATTTCTAAAAGTATTAAAAGAGGATTTAATTGATAATTTTGTTGGCTTGCTTGACAGAGGTGTCCGGCGCCACCACGACCCTTAGTGGATTTTGGGTCGTGACATTTTTACATTATTCCAATCTTGATTTGTAAGGATTTCATCATCATCCTCACTACCAACACGAGCATTAAACGTTGCACTAATTGGGTTTCTATATTTATATGCAACTACTAAACTTTCGTACATATAATTCCATCTAGTCGGACAAGCTTTAGGAACCTTTCTTTCTCTAAGGCCAAATTCATCATATTTTTTAAAATACTCTCTAAGTCTACTTCTACGGTTTGAATAAAAAAACCAATTAAGAGCCATTTTAACCTTTTCAATTTTTAAATTTAAAATTCTCATACCATCACCGACGATTAAATGGTAAATATGACAAACACATCTAACATGAAAACAATTATTAAATGCAGAATTTAGTGTTGTTGTAAGCAAGCCTATAGCATTAGTATTACTAGAAGCATTATCCATAGAAATTGCCATTATTTTATCTCTAATGCAAAAATATCTACAAATATCTGCAACAATGTTAGCAATAAACTTACTTGTCTGACGTGAATTAATTATTATATAAGCAATAATGCGTTTTTGTATTATCCACTCCTCATCTATCCAATGACTTGTAACAGTTAGATAATCACAGTTATTATTACTTCTACCAATATCAGCAGTAATAGCAATCCGACAATTTATATGAGTAAACAACTACCACAAATATTGTTCATATTCATATTTATATTTATAAATATCGCTCTTTACGGTTGCGCGAGGCCAACCTTTATAAGTAGGATTAAAATTTTTTCTAATATAATGCACAAAGTGAGTGTTAGAAGAAAAACTATAGGGTAAGCACATAACGGTGACCATCTTTGCTAATTCTTCACGATCTTTATTTGGATCGTAATATAAAGGCGAAATAGCTTCCTGGCCACTTAAACTTGTAGGGCTTTTGAAAGCCGATACACGAACTTTCGATTTTCCCATTTGAACACTCCAACTTGACAAAATAGGTAATAATAAACACATCCACCAGAGCGTGTATATCAATTGTGCTGACATGTACATATCCATTTATTATTTTTCATGTGTTATTTGTGGGTCCCATTGTTATTTTCCATTTTTGAATCATCCCCTCCGACGAGTAGCAGAACTCCGACGAGGCAAAAATAAATGCGCAAGGTGTTCCACGCATCCAAATTGGAAAATAAAGGTACCAAAATGTTCGCCTTGATGAGGAGAATGCTCCTACACTTCCAATTTCATATGGGTACCGACCAATTCCTCCAAATTTTACAATCCAAAAGCTCAGGCAGTCCGGTTGAGCAAGGTGTTCGACAAAATGCCCCTATCAATTCTGGGCCAATTGGAGACCAATTTCCAATTGGAATCCCTTGTACTACACCCATGGATCCTCTATGCAAAGATTCAGCTTAATCCATTCAAGAAATCAACAACAATGAGAATCTAAAATAATAATTAGAATAACACTCCAAATAAAATAATTCACATATAGCTCTCACTAAATAACAGGAGGACTGTCCCAAATTTGAAGAGTCTAACGAAGACGAGGACATCAAGGCCACAGTTGTCAAGAATCTCCTCCTCTGTAACCCGAACAGCACGAGAAATCCAGTTCAGCTCCAAAAGCAACCGCCGGAAATTAAAAGACTGGTGGTCGGTACAGTGGCCAAGTGAGAGGCGGCGAGCATAATAAACGGGGACCCTTCTTTAGTATCTATGGAGATCACTTGCCAAGTTTCTCAGCAATCCATTGCAGGAATTGAATCTGCTAAAAATTTTGGAAAAGCCTTGCAATCCATTGCGGGGAGATGAAAAAGTTGGAAAAGTCTTTTTTTCTTTTTATTTATATTTTATTCCAATTTTAATTTTTTAAAGTAAAAACAATACGATTCACGCGCCTTGGCAGCGTGATTTGTACACAGTTTAGCCATGTCAGCTGTAGTGCTTCCACATAGGCATGGTCAACAGTCAAAAGTGTTTATTATTATCCATTTTGTCAAGTTGGAGTGTCCAAATGGGAAAATCGAAAGTTCGTATATCGGATTTCAAAAGCCCTACAAGTTTAAGCGGTCAGGAAGCCATTTCGCCTAATATAAAATACCACCGGTCATAGTGTTAATTCCTGGTTGAACTAGATTTGAACCTGTACTAGGGTTAACCGTAGTATCTACACTTGTCCCCTCTAATTGCGCTTTCATTTGAAAATATTTGGCTTTATCTGTAGGATGTGTTTTTATGTGCCTAGTCAAACTACCCGTACCGCTACGATCTCCAGTAAATTTATGTGCCAGCAATCTCCCACAAGTTTTACACCTAGCCTTATTTTGTTCTCTTACTTGAGTAAAAAAATTCCAAACAAGTGATGTTTTGGGGCGTTTAGAAGGTTGTCTATTAAAAGTAGGGGTTTCTATAGGTGGGTCGGGCGGGGCATCAGTTGGGTTATTAACAGGACTAGTAGGTGTATCATCTAAATCCGGTTGGGTTTCATCTACATCATCATTTTCAGCATCATTTTCAAAAATAGTTTCATTAGGATAAAGAGCATTCATAACTTCATCATTTAATTGTTTCCCTGGTGCTACATCATGGCAAATATGACTATCGAAAAATTAAAAATAAGGATTATCACTATCAAGAATAATAGGTGCAGGAGGATGGATAACAGGTCTGGGTCGGGGAGCCGGGGAATGGTAGTAGCTTGTCGACTAGATTCACCAATTTTAGATTTTCCCTTACCACCAAATACCTTTTTCAAAGAAAATGCAATATTAATTATTATTATTATGCAAACTAAAATAAACAAAAATATATTAATAAAACTTAAGAGTTGGAACGAGTTTACCGAATTGACGAACAACTTCTTGAAAATTGAAAATCATTGAAGACTTGAATACTTCAATTCACCAACTTCACAATTTTCACGAAATTGCAATAATAAAGTAAGCAATTATAGAAGAGAATTAGATATAGATTGAGAGAGATTGATGAATTTGTGAGTAAAAATGAAAGAATGAGGGGGTATTTATAGTTGAGAATTGGGAAAAAGTATAACTATATAAAGTTTGGGGGCCAAATGGCTATTTTTAATGTCCCAAACGGCTCTTTTTTATGGCCAACGGCTAGATTTTAAAATCTAACCGTTGGTCCTTTTTTTTAAAAAAAAAATTAAATTATAGTCGTTGAGGCTAGTTAGGCCCGGCCTAGGCCCGCCTGTCGGTCCCGGGCTTAACGGTCCCGGGCTCGTGGGCTAATGTCCAAGACCGGCCTTCTACGGGCTTGGAGTACCATTTGGGACCGGCCCACTGAGACCGGTTTGGCCCGCGGTTCTGGGGCGGTCCCGAGCTGGGCCCGGTCCACAATGCACCCTTAGTGAGGAACGAGAGTAAAATAGAATGAAAAGGACTAAGAGAAACTAAGAGAAGTGTTCCATTTTAGATGGAATATTTATCAAACTGCTTGTAGTTCTGCAGGTATGACATAACTATAAGTCTGCCAAATATAAAATGAAGACATGTGATCTATTTAGCGGTTTCTCGATAAGCTAAACAGTAAAATACTTAAATATTTAGTATTCTTCTCATATGAATGCAAAAGACACAATACAAGGAGTATATCATTAGATGTTGCAACATCAATAGAAACATAAATTTTTGTCATCAATTCTTTTTTTGAAGATGCCATTTACATGTTATTTATCAAAAGCTATCTGACCCTAGAGAAGTACCAAGCGCTTTCGAGGCTTACACCTCCCTATTACAGGACCTAATAAGGCTTTTTTTTTCGAACCCACCTCCTCCAAATAAATTGCACCTCCATAATTCAATCAAGATAGATAGAAGGGAGAATGCCGCCGACAAAGATGATCTCTTTGGTACAATATTACTTGTGTGAAAAGGAAAATGAATCAGTTAATCACCGTCTCCTCCATTGTTGAGTAACTAGGAATGTTGGGATCCATGTTTCAGCATTTGTGGCACTTCTGATGTCTCAAACAGTAAGGGGTCTTATAGAAGAAGCTTGGCAATCTCAAAGAGTATCTAGAAAATTGGAACATATATGGAAAAGCATTCCATTGTGCATTTTGTGGACCTTATGGTTGGAAAGGAGCAAGGCTTGCTTTGAAGGGCACATGAATCACATTATTAGAATTAAAAATATCTGTTTTCATAATATGTATCTTTGGTGTAATTGTAGTAATTTAGTAAATTAGAATCTGTATATTGACTTTTTGGAGATGTTAGAAGAGGGAGTAGTATGAGAATGTTGTTATCTGGGCTGCCTCTTAGCTTGTGCTATTGTGTACCATCTTGGTACCTTTTTAATTAGCTTTTACCTTATTAAAAAAATTGCAAGATCTATCCATGCTGAATTTCAGTGAGCATTATAGAGTAATTTAATTGGTTACTGCAGGCTCATGCAGTTTTCAACTTGATCGTAAGCTTTTGGATCCACAATTGAGAAGGATATAGGCACATCTATTATTTTTGTCAACGACCGATAAAAATTAAAAATATGAGGACAGATCTATATTCAACTTCATCTTAAGTTTATCGCAAGTACAACATGCGTCAAATATACATATGCGCTTTTCTGTTCTTCGATATGGTTTGAAGTGCAGAAGAAAAAAGATGGTGCAAGAAGGAGCACTAACTGCTTTGGCTTTAGTGACTGATTCATCGGAGGTACTACTCTTCCGATTATTAAAATTTGTTTAGGCTCAATTATGTTTTTGTTTCTGAGTTGGATGATTATTATAATTCATAAATTATATATCAACAGGAGCACATTTTGATGATGTGATGCCATATTGGCTAATTATCCAGGTGCATAATCTTGGACTAGATTGCCATTGTCAAGATGCACAATTAAAGCTTTTCAAATGAATTGGATCATTTGCAGTGAGTTGTGATGGGTGTATTCGTTCTATCTAGAGGTAAAAGTGCAAATATTATTGAGACATTTCAAGTACATCGTCTAATTTATGGGTTCACCATTCCTTTTGTGACTTCCATTAATCAGTGCAATGCTAATTTTCTATCAGATGATGTAAAGCAATGGTGATGACCAGTCAACTGGTTTGGGAAGAGTTTGGCACATGAAAGTATACGATTGTGCCTTATATGAAGAAGAATGTAAACGTAATCATTATTTGACCTTTGTGATTTTAGAAATAAATATTTTAACAAACCTTTCATTTTTTCACAGAGGTGTTAGCTTCATATATGTAACTTCCAATTAAACAAAACTCTTGAAACAAGTTATTGTCATTTATAATATCTATATATACATAAGGAGCTTCAAAGCTATTGAGCAATGAATAGCACCATCCTGGGAGCAAAACATTAGTACTACTTGGCTTAAAATGAGAAGCTCCTAGCAAAAAAGAACAACGGAGAACAAGGTGAAGTATACCCTTAGAGATTACATAAAGAATAAAATTCGTCAAAAATTGAGAAACATCTAAAAATTAAACAAATGATAATTCTAGATGATTGGAAAAAAAGATCAAAAAAGAAATATTGGGAAATATATAGATGCCTATTATGACATATTGTTTCTTCCTACTTTTATCATTGCTTCGCTTTATTTGTTGTTAACACATCTTCAAACCTTTTAAATTTACTAAAGTATATGAGACGATCCAGAGGGACTTGTATCAGCCTCCAAGGACTGAGGATTTTTTATGTTCGTTACTTTTATGTTGTGAATATTTCTACTGCGTACTAGAGTAAGATTAGCCAGTTAGGAGTTAGTTTTAGGATGTTAGTGGCATCTACTAATGCAGGGCTTTATCGATTGGTTATTATTATATCTTTCATCTATTTTTTATTTCTTATATTGCTGTTATTCTATTGATGATACTGATATATCGTCTCTTATTGCTTTCTTGAGCCGAGGGTCTCCTGGAAATAGCCTCTCTGCCCCTCGGGATGGGGTTTCGTCTGCGTACATATTACCCTCCCCAAACCCCACTTCTGGAATTATAATAGGTCGTTGTTGTTGGTGTTGTTAATTTTAAGTCTATGTAAAGACATTAGAAATATTGTACATAATTTTGTCTTTTGTACAACAACAACAACAACAACAACAAAAACCCAATATATTTCCACAAGTGGGGTCTGGGAAGGGTAATATGTACGCATACCATACCCCTACCTCGAGGGGCAGAGAGGTTGTTTCCAAGAGACCCTCGGCTGCAGAAGAAAACAACTGATGATATATTAGTACTAGCAATAGACTCATAATAAATGACATAAAATAGACAACATAACATAAAATAACATAAAATAACAAATAACAATAATATCAGGAATATAGGGAATAAGAGAACGAGGAAAGTATACTAATATCTAGAATATAAAGCCCTGCATCAGTAGCTGATCAGTAGCATCCTAAGCCTAACTCCTAACTGTCTAGTCTCACTCTAGCGCGTTGTAGAAATATTCCTAATTTCCCCCTAACCTAGAACCTTAATGCTCGACCTCCACAATCACCTGTCAAGGGTCACGTCCTCAGTAATCCTAAGTCGCGTCATCCTAAGTCGCGTCATGTCCTACCTAATCACCTATCCCCAATACTTCTTAGGTCTCCCTCTACCTCTCCTCATGCCCACCACCGCCAGTCGCTCACAACTTCTCATCGGTGCATCAGTGCTCCTCCTCTGAATGTGTCCGAACCATCTGAGTCTTGCTTCACGCATCTTGTCCTCCATGGGCGCTACGCCCACCCTCTCTCGAATAACTTCATTCCTAATCTTATCCATCCTTGTATGCCCACACATCCATCTCAACATTCTCATCTCCTCTACTCGCATCTTCTGGATGTGTGCGTTCTTAACCGGCCAGCACTCGGTCCCATATAACATGGTCGGTCTAATCACTGCTCTATAAAACTTACCTTTTAGTAACGGTGGCACTTTTTTGTCACACAGGACCCCTGTTGCTAACCTCCACTTCATCCACCCCACCCCTATACGGTGTGTGACATCCTCATCGATCTCCCCGGTCCCCTGAATAACTAACCCAAGGTACTTGAAACTACCCCTCTGAGGGATGACTTGGGAGTCAAGTCTCACTTCCACTCCCACGTCCGTCGGCTCTGGCCCAAATTTGCACTCGAGATATTCTGTCTTCGTCCTACTCAACCTGAAACCTTTAGACTCAAGGGCATGTCTCCAAACCTCCAACCTCTCGTTGACTCCGCATCTAGTCTCGTCAATTAGGACTATATCATCAGCAAATAGCATACACCATGGCACCTCCCCTTGAATATTATGCGTTATGGCATCCATCACCAGGGCAAATAGGAAAGGGTTGAACACAGACACTTGGTGCAACCCCATAACAACCGAAAAAGGCTTGGAGTCACCTCTTATTGTCCTAACCCGAGTCTTAGCTTCATCATACATGCCTTCAATAGCCCTAATGTAGGCAACATGGACCCATTTAATCTCTAAGCATCTCCATAAGACCTCCCTAGGAACCCTATCGTACGTTTTCTCTAGATCAATAAACACCAAGTGGAGATCCTTCTTCTTATCCCTGGATTGTTCCACTATCCTCTTAATAAGGTGGATAGCTTCTGTGGTAGATCGCCCTGGCATGAACCCAAACTGGTTGTCTGAAATAGACACTGTCCTTCGCACTCTGATTTCTACCACTTTTTCCCAGACTTTTATGGTATGACTCAGTAATTTGATACCCCTATAGTTGTTACAGCTCTGGATATCGCCTTTGCTCTTATACAACGGAACCATTATACTCCACATCCACTCTTCAGGCATCCTATTAGCCTTGAATATAACATTAAACAACCCAGTAAGCCATTCCAGGCCTGCTCTGCCCTCACACCTCCAAAGTTCAATCGGAATTTCGTCTGGCCCAGTAGCTCTGCCCTTTCTCATCTTACGCATTGCCTCCATGACCTCATCCACCTCAATGTCTATACAATCACTTATCTCATGTGGGTTTTTGGCATTTCGCAAATCACCTAGTACAATATCCCGATCCCCTTCTCCCTTCAGAAGTTTATGAAAGTAAGTTTGCCATCTCCTCTTAATCTGTTCATCCCCTATCAAAACTTTGTCGTCATCATCTTTTATGCACCTCACTTGGTCCAGGTCCCGAGTCGTCCTCTCTATCACCTTAGAGAGTCGGAATAGCTTCTTCTCCCCGCCTTTGTTCTGTAGTTCCTCATACAGACGAGCAAAAGCTTCCGTCTTAGCCTCCATAACTGCCATATTCGCCTCCCTCCTCGCAACCTTATATCTCTCACTGTTTACTCTCTTCTCCTCCTCGCCAGTGCTCCCTACTAACCGCAGGTAAGTCGCCTTCTTCGCTTCCACTTTACCTTGGACAACTGCATTCCACCACTATTCTCCTTCGTGGCCACAAGTGTATCCCGAAGATATCCCTAACATCTCTCTCGCCGCCTTCCTTATACAGTCTGTCGTCGTCGACCACATAGTATTTGCATCCCCACTACTTCTCCAAGCTCCCATTGTCAATAACCTTCCTGCCAACTCCTGAGCTTTATCCTCAGTCAAGACGCCTCACTTAATCCTCGGGCAGCCTCGTACTAACCTCTTTTTCCTCCTTATCATAATACCAATGTCCATCACCAAAACCCTATGTTGTGTCGCAAGGGTCTCACCTGGGATAACTTTGAAATCCTCGCACAACCTTCTGTCACAACTCCTGAGAAGGAGATAGTCAGTCTGAGTCTTCGCCACCGAACTTTGGTAAGTAGCCAAATGCTCCTCCCGCTTAGGAAAACTAGAGTTCGCAATCACTAGATCGAATGGCTTGGCAAAGTCCATAAGCGAAGTGCCCCCTCCGTTCCGCTCCCCGAAACCAAAGCCGCCATGTACCTCAGTATAACCACCTGCAGACAACCTGATATGACCATTAATATCTCCTCCTATAAATAACCTTTCAGAAAGCGGAATACTATGAACGATGTCATCCAACCCCTCCCAAAAAGTGCCTTTTAATCTCCTCATCCAAGCCTGCTTGCGGCGCGTACGCGCTAACGACATTTAAAGTACACTCACCCACCACCAATTTAATGGTCATTAGTCTATCATTCACCCCTCCTGACCTCAACCACCGACTCTCTAAGGTGTCTATCTACCAGAATACCCACTCCGTTCTTACCCCTCAGGACTCCAGAGTACCACAGCTTATAACCATCCACATTTTTCGCCCTCGATCCGACCCACCTAGTCTCCTGGACACACGTTATATTAATCTTCCTCTTCTGAAGGATCTTCGCCAACTCTATGGACTTACTCGTTAGCGAACCTATGTTTCATGACCCGATTCTCAACCTATAGGCTCCATTCCCCCCTCTACTTCCCTTGCCTCCCGTCCCACACCCTGACCCCGGCCCCACACTCTGCCCCCACACGAGGACATGCCCTTAATCTATCATCCCAGATGGCAGCCACTACACCTACGGCCAATGTAAAGAAGACTCGCTAGTGCACAACGGACAACGAATTAAACTAGAAGGAAGCAAGTGACTACAAGTACACAAGTAGAATGACTGAACTAAGCAGACAAGTCTAACAAAATATAATTTAAACAAGATACTATGGATGTCAAGGATACCGGTAAGCAAAAATGAAAAAATAACAATTAAAAAAATATAATAACAATAATACTAATAAAATAATATACCAATGACACAGATACCAACGAAAGAACCTGGAGGGAGTCTTCCCGAAGTTTATCGGCACTGGTAGTTCGGTTGCGTCCCGCCGGAAAGCTGAATGGGAGTTGCCGGAAGTAATGAAACTTGCCGAAAATCCTCGCCGGAAAAATATTGTACCTGTCCAAAATAAAACAGAACACCCCCACACACAAAGCGGAAGAGAGAAAGGGAAAAAGGGAGAGCGTGGAAGAAGAAGACGAGCAAATCTAATATATGTGGTCTGAGAATCGCTGTAAAGAGAGATAGAGGGAGAAGGAGATAAAGGGAAGAAAAATCATAATGTTGTCTTTTGTACAACTACAATAATTTGGCGGTACTTGGGTGTAATGGTCATATATATTTTGTTTTTCTTCTTTGCCATATCTTGAGTTGGTGCACCAATTGCATGCATATATTTCTCCTTGAAATTGCATTAAAAAAAAATTAACTTTTATAATATTGGGTCTGTGCACACAGGGAAGCACAACCTAGTAATTTTATAGATCTGACTTCGAATACCAAATATTAATGCTTTGATGAGTTCTTAAAGCTATCTGACAAGTTACACGTTAAACTTCTTCATTATGTGCGTAAGAGAATCAATCGACCTCTTCATAGACTCTTCTTATTTTTTTAATTACCACATGAATCACATTTCATTTAAAAAAACAAATCATCTTCAACGCCTCCAGCTGTTATCCAAAGCAGCAATTCAAAATTCTATTGGTTTGGATTGAAAATGATTCGACCGAGAGGTTGCTCTGATGGTAAGAAACTTTTACTTTCAATTAAAAGATTGTGAGTTCGAGTTTTTTCGAGAGCAGTGTGAAAAGTTATTGGAGGGAAGAATGCTGAGGGTTTATTTGGAAACAGCCTCTCTATCCCAGGGTGGGGGTATGGTCTCCATTACCATCCCAAACCCTACTAAGTGGGATTATACCGAGTTATTTATTCTATTTCCACATTTGGAAAGATGAGGAAATAGAATCCAATTTTCAAATTTGAATTATACATTGTGCTACTAACCTTTTAAGTTTAGATAGAGTGTTTATTCTGTTAATATGATTAATTATCTCTATCCCAACTTCCTATTTTTGAACCTCTCTTCAAATTACATATACAGTATAGGACTTGAATGATCTAAAAATAGATCATCCTTCGTAGTATTACCTTTTGTATATCGACATTCTTTATTTATATGATAACAATGGATTATGATAATAATACAGAAGCTATTTAAATAAACATGGAATAACAATATTATGATAATTAATATTAGGTAAAATAGCATCATGGCCATTTAAACTTGTATAGGATTGCCAAGCAGATAAATAAAATTATAAGTTTTCCAATTTAGCACTTTTACTTTATAAATTGAGGAGTAATAAACATCTCTAATCATAAATATCTCTAACCATTGACCATGTATACGTGGAAAAAAACATTGCTGACATGGCCAATCTACGTGCAACTCACACTTAAATGGAGCGTGAATATAGTAATTATGATAGAAAAATAATAAAATAAATAAAAAAATTTAAATAATAAGAAAAGATAGAAAAGAATTAAAACAATTTAAGATCCCAACACTTTCTTTCATCTCCTTCGTTCCCAGCCTCTCCATCTCCATCGCCCTCCACCCCCTACCCCAGTCTTTCCGTTTCTTACCCCCATCGGTCACCCCAACCTTTCCTCCTCACCCCGTATTCATTCTTTTCGTTATTATATTTTGGTTAAAAGGAACTAGAGCTTTTTTTTTTTTAGTTGAGTATAAAGAAAGAAGAAGGAAATCGCATTGATTCTTCGATCTGGGCATTACTCCGATGGCAATAGTTGATTTCGTTATGAAGTTCTGGCGAAAAAGGCTCTCCTCCGGTGGCGTACCTAGGAATTTTTGTAAGCGGTATCACCATTTTAGACATGAACAAATAAAAAAGTACTCCTCCGTTTCAATTTATGTGAATCTATTTGACTGGGCACGGAGTTTAAGAAATGAGAGAAGATTTTTGAACTTGTGGTGTAAAATGAGGCACATATATTTTGTGTGGCTATAAATCATTACATAAAGGTAAATTATTTCCAAATAAGGAAAGAGCTCATTCTTTTTGGCACGGAACAAAAAGAAAATAGGTTCACATAAATTGAAACGGAGGGAGTATGATATTAAGTAATAATATCATACTTAAAAAAATCAAGAAAAAGAAATAACACAACTTACAATGCACCATCCTTATATTTTTTTATAAAATATATTGTATTAGTCAAGTAGTACAAAAGTATTAAAATTACAACTCGAGTCGTTGACTACAAATCTTGAGGCTTTGGCCGGATAAGCTAGGCACCTCTTTGTGACAAGTGGTGTCGCTTATTTAATATTACCGTTTTCTTGTTTTTTCATTTGAATTATATATAAATATTTAGTAAAGATTTTCGACGAAGCGTGTCACGTGACAACGCTTGGGCTAAGCTAAATCCGCCCATGCTCTCATCTTCACATTATAAGTGTTTGGAGTATGATTTTTGTCAATGAAGGGGGTGATGGTTGTTTTGTTGATTTATGATTCTTGCTGGTCTCAGTTGTAGTGGAGGAGTAGAGGAAAAAAAATATGTTAAAAATTTGATAAATTGAAACTAAAAAGTAGGACCTATATAAATTATGATGGTGATAGACGAACTTGGTGATTCCGAATCTTTTGGTGGTCCTTTGGTTCACGACGGAATTGTTTAGATACAGGTGGAAAAGAAAAGAAAGATAAGGAATCCAAAATTTTGAGTAATTAATTAAAAATATTAAAAGTGGGACTCACTAATTATATATGTCAAACAATAAAAGGGTTAGTATACAACAACCTAGTATAATTTCATTTAGTGGTCTATGGGGAGGATAGTGTATACGCAGACATCACCCCTATCCTCGGGTAGAGAGGCTGTTTCCAAATAGACCCCCGACATTCTTCCCTCCAAGAACTTCCCACCTTGTTCTTGGAGAGACTCGAACTCATAACATATTGGTTGGAAGTGGAGGTTGGTTACCATCAGAGCAACATCTCTAAAAAGGTTAGTATGTGATGCGTAATCCTTGTCAGTGCAGTTGAGGTTCACGTTCTGATGAAGGTGTTTAAAATATGGGTTTTGATTAAGTAGAAGTGTTCTAATAAAAAAATTATATATTTATGTACCGAATTAATAATTGAGTGCAAGTTTAAGTGTTCAAGATGTTATTTTACCTTAATATTATGTTGCTTGTTAGATTACACGTTGGCAAGGGAGGGCCCATGTGAGACATTCTACATAACGTGCATAAAATCTCGTTAAAATATCATGGTATAGCCAGTTTTCATATTGGTCAATGAAAAATAGTCAGCGTTTGCCAAGTCAATGAAAAATAGCCACTATTTTGCTGCAACAGGGACCGGTCCAGTATAATATACGGGAGTTCTGGTGCATTTGTGTACGAACTCCAGCATATTATGCTGGACCGGTATACTTTGCTAACTCCTGTAAAATTTGCGGGAGACTGGAGCACCAGTGCTCCAAACTCCAGTATATTATACTGGACAATTATACTTGCTGGAACTCCCATAAAATTTGCGGGAGTTCCAGCATAGTTATCCTGGAACTCCCGTAAAATTTTACGGGAGTTCAAGCATACTTATGCTAGAACTCCCGTAAAATTTGCAGGCATATTTTTCCGGATGTTGAACAGTGTTTTCGCTCAGATTTAAAGTGACTAAATTTAGATGACTTTTAAAATTTGGCTATTTTTCAACGACCAGTGGTAAATCTGGCTATTTTTGAATTTCTCCCTTTCCCTTTATTCTTAATTTGCAAGAGGGCCATGAATTAGTGAGTATTTAATTGACACTAGTATATCTTAGGGCTTATAAATATGATAGATTTTGGGTCATTTGCATCTATACTCGTTTTTTGTGTCATATTTTAACTTGTGCCTACTTTGTAAAAAAAATTGTAAGCGTACCAGTTTTTTCGCATAACTTCAGCACACGGGGCTGAAGTAGCAAAGGCAATCACGCAAAACTTCAGCATTCTAGTGGCCGAGCCTGAAGTGCAGCTCTAGAGCTGAAGTTTTTGTATTGTAATTGGGAAACTTCAGCTGAAATATTTGTATTTGTAACTTCCATAACTATCAAATATCTTTTGCCTTTTAATTTTCTATATAATTGCTCTAATAATTGGTCATAGCTCTTGTCATGGTATACTGCCGTCATCACATCAGAAGTACCAAAGCTTAAAACATGTATAAGAATTTCTCAAGAACGGACCCCAGATTTCAATCTTTGGAACAGCAATGGCTGCTGTAGTTGTAGCAGCCATTTTAAGTGTAATTCCTAGGGGAGCTACTAGTGTTTTGATGTAAACTAGATGACTTCTATTAAAATGTTTCTGTGACTTCCACTTCCACTTCACCAATTATTGGATGAGGTTTTATTTTCTTTGTAGTTTTTTTGGTTGTAATTTTTACGATGCTTTTGCATGAGAGAAATCATAACTCAGTACACTTCAGCTAGCAATATTGTTCATTAGCAATATAATCCAAAGCATTTGCAAATATGGCTGCCAATCATCTGGTGAACAAGTTTGCGATCTTCTTCGTCGTTCTCTTGGCGATCAGTGGCGGATCCAGGATTTTAGAGCTATGGGTGCTCGCCGATAAAAATTTCAAAAGAAGAGGAAAATAAATTTATTTGTGGGTGCTCGCTCAATTTTTATCTAAATATTTGTACAATTACCTATATAAATTTATTAATATGTTCAAAGTTAATGGGTGCTTAAGCACCCATAACTCCC
>MU725028.1:25871-40587 GCA_026770625.1 Nicotiana glauca
ATATATATATATATATGCAGGGGCATATCTAGGTTAAGATGAATGGGTTCACATATATCCATATCCTTTCTTGTAAACCATGTATTACAATGTTATATTTCTTTAAAATTACTTAAATGTATGTGTGTGCACCCATGCTTAAAAGACTCCTATGGTGCAATAATTATTGGGTGCACCTCTACGAGTGAAATTGGCGGTTCAAATCCCACTTCAGACAGTCTTGTTTCTGCGCGGAGTATAGATATATAAAATCACCAAAGTTTAAAAAAATATACTAATTTTTAAAGTATAGTGAGTTCATAGTAAGAGACTAAAATTAAATCCGTCAAATATAAACTCTAGATAACCTCTTCACAAAAGTGTACCTGTTTGGCTCAAAAGTTATCATATACTTTATGAGTGTAAAACAATATAAATAAATGAGGGACAATCATAGCAAACCGTAATAATCCATTGGACAAAATGAAGGGAACGAAAATAAGTACTCACAGTTAGGAGGAGAGACATTAAAAGCCTTTATTGATAGTATTGATTTGGTCTGCCTCTCCGTGAAGAGGTTCAGAGTCTTACAATGGTGTTCCCCTTTCCCACAATATGGGTCTTGTTGTGTCTCTTTTCTCCTTTAGGCCTTTTCCGATTTATATATATAATAATTTTTTTTAAACTGAAATGTTTTTACAAAATGTTTATTATATATAAAATGTGCTCAATATATATAAAATGTGCTAATTTAATACTACCATAATTAAAATTACAATATATAATCAAGTTTTTACAATATATAAAAAAAATCAAGTTTTTACAAAAAAAAAAATAAATAAACTGAAAAAACTGAAAATTAACGGAGGAATGGCATATCTGGGCCATTTCTTTAACGGCAATGGCATGGATATAGCAAAATTTTAACAGATGGCATAGATGAGCCATTTCTGAAAGTTCAGTGGCATATTTAGGCCTTTTCCGTTAAAGAGTATAAAAGAGATTTTGAGTCAAATCCGTTGAGGATTTTATGATATGTTTATCCTTTAGTTTAAATCCTTGAAAGATTGTAATTTTAATTATGGTAGTATTAAATTAACTTTAATTATTTTTCCCTTTAAGACTATAATAATTTCAAATTTAAAATGTACTAGTAATTAATTCTAATTCATGCCGGATTAAAAATATTTTTTTATTTTTTTAAATTTTTTGAAAAATATTAAAAATATTCATGTTGGAAATCATTTAGAAATTTCTATTTCTGGAGTTACTTTCTTTTTCTCTTTTGTAATTCTTTCTATTTCATTTTTGATTGTACTTGTTCTATCAGTCAAATCCTTCATTTTCCTTTCTATCAGTGAATAATTTGGCCAATTTCCAGATTCAATTTGATTAAATGATTCGTTAATTATCTGATTACTAATTAGAGAATAAAAATGAAAATATTTTTTCTTTATAAAAATATGAAAAACGATAATAAAACGAAATGCTTAAAAAAAACTGAAAAAATATTTTTCAAAAATGAATTTTTTTTTTCAGTTTTAAAGAAAACAAAATTATTTCATTAAAAAGATTTTTTTTCTGTTTTTACAAAAAAAAAATCAATTTTTTACAAAAAATAATAATGAAAAAACTGAAAATTAACGGAGGAATGGCATATCTGGGCCATTTCTTTAACGGCAATGGCATGGATATAGCAAAATTTTAACGGATGGCATAGATGAGCCATTTCTGAAAGTTCAGTGGCATATTTAGGCCTTTTCCATTTTTTAATAGTGGTGAATAAGAAGCCCCCCTTTCTAGGGTTTCCTCTCTTGGTAGTTATAGCTGTGAGCTTCGTGAGCTGACAATAAGTGGCCGTGACCACGTTGGGGTTGCGCCTTCATGATGGCGGGTGGGTCGTGGACTTGTTGATCGAATCAGATAAGGGTTAAGTACCATTAATTTTGAGTGGTCGTACCACTTATTAATCGTGAATCAACTTAAGACGGGATTAACTTCGTTAATTATCGTGGGGTCGGATTCTGACCCATACAGTTAGTCCCTCAGCTTATCGAGATCGTGCCTTGGCCGAACTCGATGAGTGGACTTCATCGACTGTGGTTTGAGAAACTCGGATAGGGAGGTCGACTGTCGCTTCGGTCGAGGCCGAATTCCCTTTGGCGACGGCCCTTAGCCTTGTAGAATGTTAGTGTTTTGTTATCGTGTTATCAAGTCGTCGTCTGATCAAGATTGAATGTTTTTTCGTGGCGAAGGCACTTGACCTTTTAACTTAATTCGAGTGAGATCGAGCTTCGTTGCGCTCTGATCCTCACATTTGTTTGGGAGCATAGCCGTCGACTACGGCGGATGGGCCGTATGTGGTGCGGCCGAGGGGAGTAAGGGTACACTTGAAACAATTTGGTGACGTCCAAAGTTTTGAAGGCGCACGGAATATCTCTTCAGCGTTCATAGGTCGTTACAATCATTCCGACGGTGAGACGCTGGTGGGTGACTGAGAAGTCGCTTCGTGAAGCTTGTCATGATGACGCACGTTTCTGTATAACCGAACCGGTTTGCGTTTGGTCATGTAGTTAATGATGGCTATTGTGTTTCGCGAAAGCCATTTATGTTGCCTATAAAGATGGGCAAAGGCATTCACTTCTCATAATTTCATTGTTCATCTGAGAGTGATTCTGAAGAAGCTTTTTCTTCCTGCTAACTCACCTTCATCTTTTTTCTTTGATTGTTATAACTTTCGTCTTATCCACCAAACTTTATTCCTTTCTCGTTAGTAAATCAACAATGGCAGGCAGTTCTTCCCAAGATGTTCTTCCGACGGATTTTCCAGTCAACTCTCCGATAGTTGAAGGGCCATCTCTTCAATGGGGGGTG
This sequence comes from Nicotiana glauca, assembly GCA_026770625.1. NCBI lineage: Eukaryota > Viridiplantae > Streptophyta > Magnoliopsida > Solanales > Solanaceae > Nicotiana > Nicotiana glauca. Next base: position 28,725 of record MU725028.1, read on the forward strand.
CAGAACAGGCGGAGAGTGATGAAATTCCATCAGTTGACGAGATAGTATCTCGGCCCGGAGGCCTGCTGACTGACTTCACTGTTGATGGTGGGGAGGATCCGGTGGATGAAGCCCCATTAATAGGGGAAATTAGGATGGCCCAACTACGGGAACAGGGGTTCATCCCCAGTTATGCTGACATCGTTCTTGCCAGAAGAGAGGAGAGGGTCCACACCGACCGCAGGGGATACTGCGTCTTTTATGCCTATCCCTTCAAGTTGGGGTTGAAGCTCCCGCTCCCAGCGCTGGTGGTTGATTTCTGTCGTTATTACGGGATATGCCCGGGTCAGCTTGCTCCTTCTCTTTACAAATTGCTATAAATGTTTATCAAGTATGCATAACTGGCCGGTAGGGAGGTTAAGCTACAACATGTGCTCAGTCTCTATGCTCTCTATAGAGTTCGCGGTACCAGGATTCAAGCGTGCCCTCGTGGGTCGAAAGGCCTGACTCCGAAATTGGATGACGAGGTCGACCCTCGCCCTTTTGAGCACTTCTTTTACATTAGGACTGAACATTTAGTGGTGTGCCCCACTGGGTTCCCAGGGGATTGGAATCATGCACGTAAGTTCTTTAATCGTCGAATTCTCTTTTCTACCCCTCCTTACATTCTGTGCTCGTAAGCGCTAACTCGTGTCAATTTTGTAGCCGAAATGCCGTCGCCGAATCCGTTAGCTGGGATACGCGTGTGGGTTGAGGCCGTGCTCCCCCATACGGAGGGGATACACACATGGGCGTCTTTCTGGGAGAGGCATGGCCGAAGGCCTGTTACAGGTGAAAAGTTGATTTTTTCTTCTGTTCTGCTTTGATTCAATTTTGTTCATCAACTTTGCTTTTCTGTGATCAGGGAGGGCACGCCGTGTCAGGGCCCCTCAATTGGCCTTCCGCCGGCCGGGTGCAGTTGCTCGGCTTACTGCAGCGCCGGTGCCGCGCCCAGTACCGAGGGCGGCGTCAGTTGAATCTTCAGCGGCTCCTTCTCCAGCACGGGCCGCAAAGCGGGACGATGGGCCATCGCGGGTGGTGCACCCTAGAGAGGACTCGTCATCAGATGGGGAGGAGGAGAGGTCATTGATACGGCGCAGAGTCGTGTTCACGCCGGCTCCTCCTGTGGTGATTAATTTGGACTCCCCCCGGTAGATGCGGAGGAGAGTCGGCTGCGGTGCCCGCCCTTGAGGGTGGACAAACAATGTGGGTTGTCCCGGTTGGCTTAGGGCATGATGATACCATCGTTTCGGCAACTCAGTTGGTGGTTCCAGTCGCTGAGACGGGAGGTAGTTTCTCAGCGGCTGCTAAGGTTGGCGAGTCAAGCGCTCCTTCGGTGGTTGCGGCGGGTGAATCTAATTTGCCAGTTGTGGAAGGAGGAAGGGATGTTGTAGGAGATGAGTATGAGTCCGAATTTGATTTGGACCCCGATGACGTTGTATGTTCCGGTAAGGCTTTACCAATTCAGCGGTGTGCGCAAAGAGGAGGTCTCGCTTTATCGAGGTTCCCATGGAGTTGAACTTATTGCTCCAATGGGATAGTTTGGTGCCGCAGTTTGTGCTGCTATGCTCGGAGGCCGAGAATGCATCGTTGAGGGACGTCACAGATATCGGGATGATGAATGAGGTGGCCGTAATGGGCTTGAGGGTATGTAATATGACACGGTTCGCTTCTTCCTTGCTTTAGTTTGTTTTTTTATCCTAATCGTTGCCTTTGCTTTGCAGTCTTATTTGTTGGATGTGGAGAGCATCCGTCGAGCCAACGTCCGCTCGGGGATATTTTTGCGGGCGTTGGAGAAATATCGCCGCTACCGAGATCGGTGCCGAGAGATGCGCGTGCATTTGAGGAACGATCCCTTAGTCGGGCCTTGGTAGAGGAAGTGGCGAGGCGGGAGCTTCAGATGCAGCAAGCACTTGGCAGAACAAGTGCTCTCGAGGAGCAACTCCGTAGGAAGGACGAGAAGCTCGAGGCGGGGAAGAGGGCTGCAGCTGAGTGTGAGCGCCAGGGCCAGGTTAAGGTGGCGAAAGCCGTAGCGGTATGGAGCGGGAAAGTGACTGCATTGGAGGGTGAAGTTGCAGCTTTGAAGCTTCAGGTTAGGGATGCCTCGTCGAGGGCTGGGGTGTTGAAGGAAGCTATCCGCGTACACGAGTCCCAGCTGGTGTTGGAGAGATCTGCTGCGGCATTTAGAGAAGCGAGTCTCAAGGAGCGGATCAGTATCTTTGAACAGGGCGCTCAAGTTATGGCGGATCAAATTACGGCCTTAGAAGAAGAGAATCAACGCCTACGGGACCAGGCCGCTTCTTCTAGCCAAGCTCGCGAACTTTGGGTCTTTGCTGAGGCCCAGCGTAATGTATATAAGAATTTATAGGAGGCCGACATCATGGACGAAGCTGCTTTCGAGGGAGAGAGTCAAAAGGATCGTAAGGCCTGTACCGACTGTGGTTTTGATGCGGCGACGCTAGAGGTTGACGATGGTGCAGATGGTGGCGCGGATGGCGCCTAGTAAAAGGTGTTATGCATTTTTCTTGTCTTGTTCCCCGTTTGGCATTTAGGTGTTTCTTGTTTTTCTTCTTTTTTTCCTGGTATTGACCGGCCTTGGGTAAGCGGGGATGACCCGCAATTAACTTTGTAGATAAATGAAATCTCCTTTTCGTTATTTGCCTTGTATTTTTTTGTACCTTCCCTTTTTTCCCCTTGGATTTTTCTTTGCATATGTTCGAAGGGGTAATTTGCCTTTGAGTTTGACTCTGGTAGGCATGTTATTTTTTGATTGTTGACGACTTTTCTTCTTCGACTCGGGGAGAGCGAGTCGGAGTCGTTGCTTGGCGATAGCGGCGCTTAGCCTTAGTCCCAGTTTGGGTGCGGTTGAACTACTGGTCGTGATGATAAAAAATGTGGCCTTGTAGTTTGACCGGGGCAGAACTTTACGTGTCCCTAATCTTAGTTCGGGTTGGGCGGACTTACTTGAATGGCTAGGGTGCCTAACCCGCGCCTTGATTCGTTGGAGGTTGGGTTTTGCTGAGTTCAATGGTGAAGGAGCTTAGTCTGAGTCTTGGTTCAACCATAGTTGAACTTGTTGGTGAAGGCACATAGCCTGAGTCTTGGTTCAACCATAGTTGAACTTGTTGGCGAAGGCACATAGCCTGAGTCCCAGTTCAACTGTTGTTGAACTTTGTCAATTTTGATGGCGAAGGTGCATAGGATGAGCCTTGGTTCAACGATAGTTGAACTTGTTGGCGAAGGCGCATATACTGAGTCCCAGTTCAACTGTTGTTGAACTTTGTCAATTTTGATGGCGAAGGCGCATAGCCTGAGTCTTGGTTCAACCATAGTTGAACTTGTTGGCGAAGGCGCATAGCCTGAGTCCCAGTTCAACTGTTGTTGAACTTTGTCAATTTTGATGGCGAAGGCGCATAGCCTGAGTCTTGGTTTAACCATAGTTGAACTTGTTGGCGAAGGCACATAGCCTGAGTCCCAGTTCAACTGTTGTTGAACTTTGTCAATTTGATGGCTAAGGCGCATAGCCTGAGTCTTGGTTCAACCACAGTTGAACTTGTTGGCGAAGGCGCTCAGCTTTAGTCCCGGTTCAACTATAGTTGTACTTCTTGGCGAAGGCGCATAGCCTGAATCCCAGTTCAACTATTGTTGAACTTTGTCAATTCTGATGGCGAAGGCGCATAGTCTGAGTCTTGGTTCAACCATAGTTGAACTTGTTGGCGAGGGCACATAGCCTGAGTCTTGGTTCAACCATAGTTGAACTTGTTGGCGAAGGCGCATAGCCTGAGTCCCAGAACTTTGTCAATTTTGATAGCGAAGGTGCATAGCCTGAGTCTTGGTTCAACCACAGTTCAACTTGTTGGCGAAGGCACATATCTTGAGTCCCGGTTCAACTATAGTTGAACTTGTAAGCGAAAGCGCATAGCCTGAGTCCCAGTTCAACTGTTGTTGAAATTTGTCAATTTTGATGGCGAAGGTGCATAACCTGAGTCTTGGTTCAACCATAGTTGAACTTGTTGGCGAAGGCGCATAGCCTGAGTCTTGGTTCAACCATAGTTGAACTTGTTGGCGAAGGCGCATAGCCTGAGTCTTGGTTCAACCATAGTTGAACTTGTTGGCGAAGGCGCATAGCCTGAGTCTTGGTTCAACCATAGTTGAACTTGTTGGCGAAGGCGCATAGCCTGAGTCTTGGTTCAACCATAGTTGAACTTGTTGGCGAAGGCGCATAGCCTGAGTCTTGGTTCAACCATAGTTGAACTTGTTGGCGAAGGCGCATAGCCTGAGTCTTGGTTCAACCATAGTTGAACTTGTTGGCGAAGGCGCATAGCCTGAGTCTTGGTTCAACCATAGTTGAACTTGTTGGCGAAGGCGCATAGCCTGAGTCTTGGTTCAACCATAGTTGAACTTGTTGGCGAAGGCGCATAGCCTGAGTCTTGGTTCAACCATAGTTGAACTTGTTGGCGAAGGCGCATAGCCTGAGTCTTGGTTCAACCATAGTTGAACTTGTTGGCGAAGGCGCATAGCCTGAGTCTTGGTTCAACCATAGTTGAACTTGTTGGCGAAGGCGCATAGCCTGAGTCTTGGTTCAACCATAGTTGAACTTGTTGGCGAAGGCGCATAGCCTGAGTCTTGGTTCAACCATAGTTGAACTTGTTGGCGAAGGCGCATAGCCTGAGTCTTGGTTCAACCATAGTTGAACTTGTTGGCGAAGGCGCATAGCCTGAGTCTTGGTTCAACCATAGTTGAACTTGTTGGCGAAGGCGCATAGCCTGAGTCTTGGTTCAACCATAGTTGAACTTGTTGGCGAAGGCGCATAGCCTGAGTCTTGGTTCAACCATAGTTGAACTTGTTGGCGAAGGCGCATAGCCTGAGTCTTGGTTCAACCATAGTTGAACTTGTTGGCGAAGGCGCATAGCCTGAGTCTTGGTTCAACCATAGTTGAACTTGTTGGCGAAGGCGCATAGCCTGAGTCTTGGTTCAACCATAGTTGAACTTGTTGGCGAAGGCGCATAGCCTGAGTCTTGGTTCAACCATAGTTGAACTTGTTGGCGAAGGCGCATAGCCTGAGTCTTGGTTCAACCATAGTTGAACTTGTTGGCGAAGGCGCATAGCCTGAGTCTTGGTTCAACCATAGTTGAACTTGTTGGCGAAGGCGCATAGCCTGAGTCTTGGTTCAACCATAGTTGAACTTGTTGGCGAAGGCGCATAGCCTGAGTCTTGGTTCAACCATAGTTGAACTTGTTGGCGAAGGCGCATAGCCTGAGTCTTGGTTCAACCATAGTTGAACTTGTTGGCGAAGGCGCATAGCCTGAGTCTTGGTTCAACCATAGTTGAACTTGTTGGCGAAGGCGCATAGCCTGAGTCTTGGTTCAACCATAGTTGAACTTGTTGGCGAAGGCGCATAGCCTGAGTCTTGGTTCAACCATAGTTGAACTTGTTGGCGAAGGCGCATAGCCTGAGTCTTGGTTCAACCATAGTTGAACTTGTTGGCGAAGGCGCATAGCCTGAGTCTTGGTTCAACCATAGTTGAACTTGTTGGCGAAGGCGCATAGCCTGAGTCTTGGTTCAACCATAGTTGAACTTGTTGGCGAAGGCGCATAGCCTGAGTCTTGGTTCAACCATAGTTGAACTTGTTGGCGAAGGCGCATAGCCTGAGTCTTGGTTCAACCATAGTTGAACTTGTTGGCGAAGGCGCATAGCCTGAGTCTTGGTTCAACCATAGTTGAACTTGTTGGCGAAGGCGCATAGCCTGAGTCTTGGTTCAACCATAGTTGAACTTGTTGGCGAAGGCGCATAGCCTGAGTCTTGGTTCAACCATAGTTGAACTTGTTGGCGAAGGCGCATAGCCTGAGTCTTGGTTCAACCATAGTTGAACTTGTTGGCGAAGGCGCATAGCCTGAGTCTTGGTTCAACCATAGTTGAACTTGTTGGCGAAGGCGCATAGCCTGAGTCTTGGTTCAACCATAGTTGAACTTGTTGGCGAAGGCGCATAGCCTGAGTCTTGGTTCAACCATAGTTGAACTTGTTGGCGAAGGCGCATAGCCTGAGTCTTGGTTCAACCATAGTTGAACTTGTTGGCGAAGGCGCATAGCCTGAGTCTTGGTTCAACCATAGTTGAACTTGTTGGCGAAGGCGCATAGCCTGAGTCTTGGTTCAACCATAGTTGAACTTGTTGGCGAAGGCGCATAGCCTGAGTCTTGGTTCAACCATAGTTGAACTTGTTGGCGAAGGCGCATAGCCTGAGTCTTGGTTCAACCATAGTTGAACTTGTTGGCGAAGGCGCATAGCCTGAGTCTTGGTTCAACCATAGTTGAACTTGTTGGCGAAGGCGCATAGCCTGAGTCTTGGTTCAACCATAGTTGAACTTGTTGGCGAAGGCGCATAGCCTGAGTCTTGGTTCAACCATAGTTGAACTTGTTGGCGAAGGCGCATAGCCTGAGTCTTGGTTCAACCATAGTTGAACTTGTTGGCGAAGGCGCATAGCCTGAGTCTTGGTTCAACCATAGTTGAACTTGTTGGCGAAGGCGCATAGCCTGAGTCTTGGTTCAACCATAGTTGAACTTGTTGGCGAAGGCGCATAGCCTGAGTCTTGGTTCAACCATAGTTGAACTTGTTGGCGAAGGCGCATAGCCTGAGTCTTGGTTCAACCATAGTTGAACTTGTTGGCGAAGGCGCATAGCCTGAGTCTTGGTTCAACCATAGTTGAACTTGTTGGCGAAGGCGCATAGCCTGAGTCTTGGTTCAACCATAGTTGAACTTGTTGGCGAAGGCGCATAGCCTGAGTCTTGGTTCAACCATAGTTGAACTTGTTGGCGAAGGCGCATAGCCTGAGTCTTGGTTCAACCATAGTTGAACTTGTTGGCGAAGGCGCATAGCCTGAGTCTTGGTTCAACCATAGTTGAACTTGTTGGCGAAGGCGCATAGCCTGAGTCTTGGTTCAACCATAGTTGAACTTGTTGGCGAAGGCGCATAGCCTGAGTCTTGGTTCAACCATAGTTGAACTTGTTGGCGAAGGCGCATAGCCTGAGTCTTGGTTCAACCATAGTTGAACTTGTTGGCGAAGGCGCATAGCCTGAGTCTTGGTTCAACCATAGTTGAACTTGTTGGCGAAGGCGCATAGCCTGAGTCTTGGTTCAACCATAGTTGAACTTGTTGGCGAAGGCGCATAGCCTGAGTCTTGGTTCAACCATAGTTGAACTTGTTGGCGAAGGCGCATAGCCTGAGTCTTGGTTCAACCATAGTTGAACTTGTTGGCGAAGGCGCATAGCCTGAGTCTTGGTTCAACCATAGTTGAACTTGTTGGCGAAGGCGCATAGCCTGAGTCTTGGTTCAACCATAGTTGAACTTGTTGGCGAAGGCGCATAGCCTGAGTCTTGGTTCAACCATAGTTGAACTTGTTGGCGAAGGCGCATAGCCTGAGTCCCAGTTGAACTTTGTCAATTTTGATGGCGAAGGCACATAGCCTGAGTCTTGGTTCAACCATAGTTGAACTTGTTGGCGAAGGCACATAGCCGGAGTCCCCACGTTGTGGGTATTGAGTGTTGAAGCTTGGTTTTTATTTGAGACCTTGAGCAGTTTATACGTTGTCTTCCCAATCGAGGTATGCTGGCTGTCTTGAGGCGACTCTCGGCTCGAGGTATCTCCTTGCCGGTTTCCAGCCGGAGCCCGTATCGGGGATGCAGGAGATGCCTTTAAAGGATCCTCCCTTAGGGGGGAATTCTTCTTCTTGTTCGCACTATCCGAGATCGTAGAGAGAGAGGACTTGGATCTTGATTTGAGATCTTCGAGTTTCCCTTGTCCGATATGCCGCTTTGGCTTGTTCAAGCGGGGTTGTTCCTTTTTCTTTTCCGGCGTTTCTTTCCTTTTGGTTCAGGGAAGAACTACGCGATTTTGCTTGGAAATTTCCACAGACGGCGCTAAATTGTTTGGCTCAAAAGTTATCATATACTTTATGAGTGTAAAACAATATAAACAAATGAGGGACAATCATAGAAAAATGTAATAATCCATTGGACCAAATGAAGGGAACGAAAATAAGTATTCAGAGTTAGGAGGAGAGACATTAAAAGACTTTATTGATAGTATTGATTTGGTCTGCCTCTCCATGAAGAGGTTCAGAGCCTTACAATGGTGTTCTCCTTTCACATAATATGGGTCTTGTTGTGTCTCTTTTCTCTTTTTTTAATAGTGGTGAAGAAGAAGCCCCATTTTCTAAGGTTTCCTCTCTTGGTATTTATAGTTGTGAGCTTCGTGAGCTGGCAATAAGTGGTCATGACCACGTTGGGGTTGCGCCTTCATGATGGCGGGTGGGCCGTGGCCTTGTTGATCGTATCAGATAAGGGTTAAGTACTGTTAATTCTGAGTGGTAGTACCACTTATTAATCGTGAATCAACTTAAGACAGAAAATTGCTATTTTGCGACTGCAAAAACGGTAAGAAAACGCTAATTTCCGACTACCGTCAGACCGAAAAGTCGTAGTCGCAAAAATAGCTGGTCTGAAATATTTTGCGACCGAATCTGTCCGTAATTTGCGACTACAACAGTCGCTAAGCCAAAATAGAAAACGACTAATAAATGTGCTAAAGTTTCTGACCGACACGGTCGCAAACAGGTTAAATTAAATTTTACTTTTATATTAACTTTCCCACTACTTCGGTCACAAATGATATATATAATTATAATAATATTTAATTTTATTTGAGTTTTCCCACTACGGTAGTCGCAAATCTAATTTTAATTTTTTTTTCGTTTCGACTACCGTGGTCGTAAATCTAATTTAAAATTATATATTTATTCGTATTTGCGACTACAGTAGTCACAGATGTTCCTGAATCTAGAATATATGCATTTTGCGACTACTATGGTCGGAAATAAGTCGGAAAATTGAGAATTTTTTGCCAAATTCCAGCTCTTTTAAAGCAATTCACCTACCAATTCAAATATACAACAACCAATTAATCTACCATACTAATCAATCAATCCACCATTGTAACTAATCAAATCCATAAAACGCAAAACATAAATATTTGTAACTAAATCATCCAAAAAGAGTTAAACATTGTGGCACCATTCAGTCTAGTCTAAAATATTACAATCATAGTCAAGTGTAAATATTACCAAGTCTAAACATCCAACTACAACAAATAATAATGTCTCAAACATCAATAATCATAACAAACTAAAGCTCATTATCCCCACCATCCTCACTATTCAAAGGACCAAATCGACGTACGCTCATAACTTTCTCCACTAGACTCTGCAATTTGTTAAAATTTGCACGATCTTCTTTCCGTTCCTCCTTCAACTCTTCAACTTCTTTTCGTAATGCTTCCACCTCTTCGTGATCTTGCGAATAACTCGCATCACCAGACAATAATGTCGTAGAACGACTTACAGAATATTGTGATCCAAGACCGTAGGTTCTACCTTTCTTTGCGCCACCAACCACCTGCGTCCATATTGAAGCTACATCATTGAGTGACACTTGGGTTGAGCTACCATCCTCGGAATCGGGTTGACTTTGACACCATTCCTCAAAATGTTGCTGATAGGCTTCCTGAAATTAAAATGGAGTCAAAGCGATAATGCTATTACATCACAAATGAGAGTTCCAACTTCAGTTATCAATACAGTCAAGTAAACATCAAAAACTTGACAAAATATCAGATTAGCATCTTTTACCAGAGAGGACAAAACTAAACACCGTGAAATCTAGGAGGTGTGTACTCTAATATCATTCAAAAGTCATATAGAGATATTCTGAACTAAACTTTCCCTTTATTGCCAAAAGAAGTATAATTCAAATGCAACCATAAATGTTTCCAAATAAAGTCCCACCATGAGATCACAACTCATTAAATGCAATTGCTCAGGCTCATAAAAAACAATAAGGAACTTTTGAAATTAAATACTTTGAACAAACACGTTCCTAAAATCTATGTCACAAAAATGAGACACCACAAACACTCAAATTAATTATCACTCTAACCTCGACCATGCATGAAGGGGATGCTTCATGCACCGGTCTACTCCTTTTTCTACTAGTGAAGAGGCAAACACTAGTAAGATGCATAGTCAACGCACTAGCCTCAGCATAAAATGTGCCAAATCTCAAATCTAAGTTTCTTTCTCAAATAAATCTATTTTGGTATTTTTTGCACAAGTTCTCCGAAGCTTGTACAATGTTCATCCTATGTGAATTATGGGTTTGGATTGATTTCTATACACACTTACAGGGAAGCTCTCCTACTAAGCTACTACTTCTCAAGTACGACTACAAGTTTGTGAAGATCAAACACTTTGAGATACATCCTAAACACATCTCCATAAACATATTCTCAGAATGAAGACAACTAACTTATGTTAGTCTACTGTTGTTCTCAAGATACTATGACAAGAGATAATGAAGATCTTGTAAATATGGCTTCATTGAATTAGAAACACACGTTATGATATGAAGGGGATCCCTAGAAGAAGAAGAATCTAAAAAATTATAAAATGCGACAAGTTAATAAGAGATTGCATGTACCTAGAGAAATAATAAAAAGCACTGGAATCTACCTAATAAATCTACATGCCTAAGAGGGAAAAGAGAAATATGAATGAATATATACATTGGCAAATTGTACGCAAATTGGTTCATTCAAAACCAAACTTTTAAGCGTCTCACAGTTATACTAGCAATACCTATAAGACATTAAGCTTCACGTATTAAAACATCAAAAATAACTTTTAGAGTAAGTGCTAATACGTCATCAAGAATTAAGCTTTACACATCTATTGGATACAGAAGTAATTTAACCTATAACTACTAAGGATGCAGAACAACAAACATTAGAACCAATGTAGATGCATTTATTTGATGAACAAAAGTGGGGTATACAATAACCCCTACAATTTCGATAGGAGATCAAAATTAGGACTAAGAAATGTTCGAGCAGAGTAGCATAGAGTGAAACAGTGCTACTCTATTGCACATACACTGTATTCCAACATAAACACATATTAAAAATCACATAAAGATTATGCCTTTCTCAATAAATTAGAATAACCCAATTCAAAAAAAAATCCAAATAAAAACCAAAAAGAAAATACAGAGAAGAACCATGGATTCTGACATAACCACATATTAAAAATACATAAAGATTGTGCCTTCTAATGAAATTAAAGTTACCCATTAAAGATTGTGCCCTAGAATCGAAGATGGAAATAATAACAAAAAAAGGAAAGACAAACTTACAGTCGCACAAGAGTTTTGGTTAGTGAGAAGAAATAGAGAGATCCGAGGAGTGACGGGTGATTTACAGTCGAAGATGAGAAGCGGATGAGAGATTGAAGAAGAACGGCGTAGAAATATCGAGAGAGACAGAGAGAAATAGAGGAAATTGAGGAAATACCCAAAATATTGTATTTATATTTCTGACTAACGTAGTTGCAAATCAAATTAAATATTCTTTAGTTATTTTAGTTTTAATTTTGCGACCGAAGGGGTCGCTTAGTTGGTCAACTGATATTTTTGACTTTTTATTGTGCGACCGAATTGGTCGCAAATGTGAAGGCGAGAATTTGGTGCATTGTTTTCCCACGGATTTTGTTGGAATAATAGTCGAATTTTTTATTTTTAAAAGAGTAATAAAAATTCAATATTTTTCTGACTACTGTAGTCACAAAAGTAGTCCCATTAGCGACTGCTTCATTTTCAGTCGCAAATTTCGGTCACAAATTGATATTTTTCTAGTAGTAACGGGATTAATTTTGTTAATATCGTGGGATCAGATTCTGACCCATACAGTACCCATATGTATATATATTATACATATATATATATATATATATATATATATATAT
>MU725030.1:0-16008 GCA_026770625.1 Nicotiana glauca
TCTGTCCGTGTGGCATAGTCATTGTAGGTACCATGCAAGCTCCTTCTCGCTCTATAACCAAGAGACGTTGTAGGTAGGGGTCGATCAAAGTATGACAATGTCTAAAGAACTCTTGCACCAGTATGATGTCACAGATATCCATAGCGGTTACGGTAAAGTTTGTCATACCTTTCCAAGCTCCCAATTTGACACCTACTCCATTAGCTACCCCACGAGCATTTTGTACCTCGACATTCACGGTCTTGACACGAGAGTTGGTTGGGGAAAGCTTCAATTCTAGTCTCTTTGCGGCAGCCTCAGTCACGAAATTGTGAGTTGCTCCAGTATCCACCATTGCACGAGCGGGCTTGTTGTTGATGGTGAGATCCACGTACTGATTGCCACTCTTGATAGGTTGGATAGCTTGCTTTGTGACGGCACCACATAATCCGATCATACCCAATTGTACGGTTCCCGAATTCTCTCCTTGCGGCTGCTTCTTTCATTCACGAACTATAGCGCTGAGGCTCTTTAGGTCGGGACAATTCCTGAAGCCGTGCGACCCTCCGCATATGTAGCATCCCTTCTTCTCGGCCTATGCCTTCTTCTCGATGTAGCCCTGACGACCACTCAACTTTTTGGAATCTTGAATCTTGGAGTATTGTTGATGTATCTCCTTGCATTTGCCGCGGTCTCCCCCACCTTTGACATTTTTAACCTTTGACTTCTTGCAATTGCCTTTGTCGTGCTTTTCATGCCTAAAATCCATCAATGATTCGGCCTCCACTATGGCTTGGTCTATATCAGTGACTTATCGGTGGTGCAATTCTTGTTTAGCCCAATTTTGCAACCCGTCCATGAAGTGGAACAACAAGTCATCATTGGTCAGGTTGGGGATTTGAAGCATAAGGGTAGTGAACTCCTTGACATAGTTACGTGTGCTCCCTGTTTGCTTCAATTCTCTAAGCTTGCGCCTTGCCTCGTACAAGACATTGTTTGGAAAGAACTGTCACTTGAACTCGGCTTTGAACTGATCCCATGTGCTAATAGTACATAGACCATTATCCACGTTGGCCGTCTTCCTTCTCCACCAGAGCATGGCAGTCTCTGAGAGGTACACTACCGCAGTGTTGATCTTGATCTCGTCATCCCTCACTTTGTCGTGCCTGAAGTAGTTCTCCAAGTGCCAAAGGAAGTTTTCCACTTCTTATGCATCACGAACACCTTTGAACACCGGGGGTTTGGGAGCCTCGATCTTGGCCTCTCTCGTTACAACATTGCTGGCTGCCTCGGTCACACCAGCATTTACATGCTCCTCGAGTGAATCTATCTTTACCTTCATAGCTTCTATAGTACTCAAATCCTCCATGAGTCTGCACTCTAAGGCAGTGATGGTTTGCCTTAGTTCCGTCTCGGTCTGTGATCGTCCCTCCATGTCATTTTGGATGCTCTCAATCTCTTCAAGAGTGTGCCCCTTAAGAATGCTAAGGGTGCCTTCTACCTTCTCCAAGCGTTGGCCAAAGATCTCCACGGCGTCTATCCCCGCGTTCATCTTCATCACCCAATCTTTACCGAGCGAGACGTCCTCGGGTAGGACCTCCACTTCATCCTCACTCGCCTCAATGGTAGATGGTTCTTGGGATGTAAGCTCTTCGTTTGACACAACCTCGGGTGGCACCTTTTGTCTCTTATTGGTAGCATTCCTCTTTTTGCCAGGGCCGTTCTTGCCAGCAGCATTCTGGATGACGTTGGCTTGAGTGTTGGTAGCGTTAATTTCTCCGTCGTTCGCCATTCCCTTAGTTGAAACCTTCACTCTGATACCACGTTGTCACGTCCTTAGTTATTAACTAAGTACACGTGCGGCACTTGACAACTTGCTCATGATCTTGCGCAACTTTCTCACGTTCTTGCTATGCCAAGTCAGCCTTACTACACTCAAGATCGCTAAGAGAATGGAAGAAAGAACATAAGAGAATTGTTAAAGGAAGCTTTGTATTAGAGAGAACTTGAATTGCTTTGCTTGATGAATTACAAATGAATGGACCCCTTTATATACTAGTCTCCTAGGGGCTAATGTGTAAATATTAATTATTACACAAGTCCTTGATATTTACAAGATAAGGGTTTTCTCTAGTATTGTCTACAAGCCTAGAAGATACCAAGGACTTTCCTAGCAAATCCATAAAGATCTAGGTTCTTTCTAAGGAAATGTCCATACTTCTCTAGAATCTTCTCACAAATGCTAGCCTTCTTCTTATGTAAGCTTCCACATGGCATTAATATATGCCAAATGGAGCCTATGTGGCATGATGACGTGGCGGATCATCACAATAAGCTCTAAAAACTCAACTTATACATAATCAGTACATAAAGGAATCAACAAAGAAGAGACAACCATTAATGGATTAATTTTCAGCTCGAAACACAAACACCGACTTGCAGTACTCACATCGATGATTAACATAAAAATCCAATTTATTAAATTTGAAAAAAAAAAAACTCAAACTTTAACCAAAAACAAAAAAGAATCGTAAATGAAAATTCAACTAATACATATAAAATAATAATAACAAAAAATACCTAGGCGTAAACCACCATGAAAACTAGAAGCTACTGAAACAGATATCAAGAGAGAGTGATTCAAAGAGAGAGAAGACAAATTCAGTGATAATCTGGCTGAAAATAATCAAGTCTCAAAAGCGAATCTCTCTAGTTCTCTGTTTTTCTTCATAAAACTTATTCTTGATTTCTGGTCAAGAGATGCATCAAAGAAAAACACTCAACCTGCAAGTTCTAATGGATGAGAAAGAGGAAGGTGATGGGATTTAGGTACTCTGCCTTTTCTTTTTACTAAACTAAATATTACACCAAATCCTGTGTTGGTGTAATATTTGGTGGCAGAAATTCAAGCAAGTAAAGAAATTGAATTTGTTTTCTTGATTTCAATTAATCTCAGAAAAAAATTCCAATTTCATCCATCAAAACCCTAACTCGAAAAAGCTGTAATTAATTCACTTTGTTTTCATGAATTTGAAACAAAAAAGAAGAAGAAACAGATAGAAAATAATAAAATTGATATTAAAGAATAAGAAAAGCACCTTCAAGTTGAAGAGATGAGGAAGACCGAAGATATCTGAGAAGCTCTATAAATTGTGTGATGTAAAGAAATCAGATAAAACCCACATTTGGAATAACCTAAATGCTACACGTAGTATTGAGTAGATACAGAAAAGCCACGCATATAGATAAGCTCAAAAAACACAACGTTTAATTTTTGACATTAGATTAGATTTTGTCAAAGTTCTAATATGCCCTCAAATAAAACTTAAAAGACACATAAGCAAGCATGTCGAAACTCATGCTCTTCTAATGTATAGAAACTAGGCTAGTGTTGCTCATGCACAGTATGGGCCCAAGGCGGAGAACGACTTTTGAGGTGACATATTCTTATCTTGATCACATTCTAAAACCCGATATGTATAATTCATAGAGGCAAGAACTTGACTATAAATGACAACAATGTAAACACAGGAAAAATGGGCTAATTGAGAAACTGGATAAGAATATAGAATATACACTTAGCTATATACAGTACACCAAATTTGTAACACCTCGTAAGTTCGGCTTAGTTATGAATGAGTTAAAGGAGTAGTAAGGTTATATTCTGAACATGTGAAGTCCCATCGTGATAATTATGGGTGAAAATAGTTGTTTCAAAATCAAGATGGAAAGTGAGGTACATAAGATTTGACAAAATCGACTAAGTTTGCAGAAGGTCTGTCTTCCAGCATGTTTTAGTGAAAATGTGTAAGGAATTTGAGAAACTTCAAAGCATAAAAGTTTTAGCCCTTGGAAATAGCTTTCCAACAATATATTTTGGAGCCCAAACGGAGCTCTGTGCAAAACGTTATGTCGTGTGAGGCAGTGCTCCAGCGATTTACCGCGGTCGGGACTGCGGTCAGGCCTACTGGGACGTGGTGGCCTACTTGGGAAGTCATTTTTTAGTCCTATTTCGTCCCTCACAGCCCCAAAATATAAAAACTTGCTCTAGAAAGTAAAGCTCTCAAAAACCTAATTCCTTAAGGGTCCCTCTACCCATGGTGATTCTAAGTTAATTTCAATTTTCCAACATCTTATTAACATGGGTAAACCCTCCATATCATTAGATATTCGATTGGGACATCATTGTTGAGAGAAGGAAGCCTAGAACTCGAATTCAAAGGGTTTGAACTTAAAAAAGGTAATGTTTTTGCCCTCTAATTGATTCTAGCATCGGCTTAATGATTATAAACCCTAGTTAATGAGATGTGAGTTGATGGGTTTGATAGAAAAGCATGAACGATTATAGGGTTGGGGTGTTGATTGTTGATTATTAGTTTAGAGTGTTGTTTACCTTATGGGTGATGAAGAATAATGTTGATTATAATCGTTTGAGACTTTGGAATTTATAGGAACAAGAGAATGGGTTGTTGGATGTAAAGACACCATTAATAAGGACTATGAAGCTTTATTCTCACCAAGTGTTTGATAAGATGCTTAAGTGACCAAAACATGAGTATTATTGCTAATATGGAATCTCTTTGACTTGTATTGATATAGATTAAAGTTGAAAGCGTTGGCGAATGTTGTATTACGCTCAAGAGCAGGAAGTTAAGGTACGTGAGGCTAACTCTCTATGTTTGTGAATGTTAATGATTCTTCCTACACTACGTTTCTTTTACGATGTTACTAATTGCCTCAGAGATATAGTTTAGCCTAGTTCCTTGAATAGTTGTAGAACTTCTACTCTCTAGCTTTATAACTCGTTCATGACATTCATTCTGAATGTTGTGAGCTCACTGCGTATTTAATATAGACTTGGGTTTGATGCCCCTGAGTTTTAATATAGACTACTCAGTATGCCATAACAGTTGAAGTTTCAGTGTTCATAATCAGTTCAAGAATACATGTCTCCGTCTAGTCCTATCATTACAAAAAGTAGGCCTACGACGACATTTAGCTAATGACATGTATAATAAATGTCGGAAAAAATTGATTTACCGATATTTTCTTAAGAAATGTCATAAATTTAATGACATTTGATAAAAAATATCAAAACTATTAGGACTTTTAATAAAAATGTCGCTATATTAGTAGGTATTTAGTGAGTTTACAAATAAATGGAGAAAATTTCTTACATTTTTAGTTTTTGAGTTTTATTAAACGAAAGTAAAAAAATATGAGACCCGCCTAACTTTTTCTTTCAGAAAAGAAGTCTAGCATTAGTCTCTTAGAAACCCCAGAGATCTCTGCCCTTTCCTTATCCCAAAACACTGATGTTGCAGCGAGACGCAGTCTCTGCATCAACTTTCACAAAATTCTCAATCATTTAACTGTTATCGTTGTTAAGCCACACCAAAAAATATGAAATTTCTCTTTGAACTTGCTTCATAGCACTCGATTAGTAGATAAGTGATTCTCGCCGTGTCGTAGAGAATATGAAGGGGATATATCCAGGATAGAGGATATCGAAAAGAGACACGATTTTCAGATTTTGGGTAACTGCTTACCCGTGGTTTCGTTCTATTTGTTCACGCGACTGCATTTCTAATTAAATACATTTAAAATGGTTGTGCCTTTTTCTTTTATTATAATGTATTGAGGATTTTGGTTCTTGTTATGTTTATTTATCTTTGGAGTAGGAAAATTCTCTAGATATAAAAAGCATTCTACTGTTGCATGTTGGTGTTGTGGAGGAATTGTTTGAGAGGGGTCTGTACTTGTCGAAATGTACTGTTTATACTGATTTATTTTAGTGCAATTCAACCAACAAATCAAACTTAAAATTGACATCGAATTATCATTTTGATGCATAGGTGTTAGGAGTACAACAACAACAATAACATACCCTGTAGTTTGGGGAGGGTAGTGTATTCATAGGCCTTACTCCTATCTTGTGATGATAGAGAAGCTGCTTCCAATAGACCCTCGGCTCAGGATATAGGTGTTAGGAGTGTGTAACGTATAAGTTTTTTTAACTGTTTCATTTAATTGTTTACATCTGTTGATCAAAGTTAAGAGCAAGTAGTTTGGTTTCCTTTCATTTGACCATGTATTTTTAGAATTTCATGAGGACTCAGAGCATTTTTAATTTTTTGTCTTCCTGAAAAAAAAAATTTACTATTAGTTTCAGCTCATTTACGAAACTTATTTACTGATTAGAATTATCTTTCAGTTGTTTTAATCATTGTGTGTAAACTTGTGAAGTTTGGTTGAGTAGGTGATTCTAAATTGATCTTCCATATAAAAGAAATTGGTGATGATCTGCAAATTGCAAGAGACTTCTATTCTTGAAGTATTGTCGTTGATTATAGGTAAGATGGCTTTGCTAGTTTATAGCATTTATACTTCTGCTTAAAATTGAATATCACGTATAAAACTTATGTTTGAGCTCAATTATATTTTGGTAATTCAGTGAAGTTACTCGGAGGGATTTTGGTTGTTGATTGCCTACCTGATGGAAATTGTGTTATCTTTACGAGGTGCTTTACTATTTACTTGAGATAATTTATTAATTATCCTTGTTTTGACAATCTTTATTCGCCTCAGTAGTAAACGTGATTTACCATTTGTATATTTTGGTACTTTTATATGTTTTAAGATTTGAGAGAATAATTCAAATATTAAGTAGTAAAAGTTAATACTGGTTAATTATGTGAAAAATATTATTGCTGACAAGTAGTTAGTTTTAGCATATGTTATGGAGTCACAGTGAGCAAGTCTCGAGCCTGGTAGATATATGGACAAAGAACATTATTATCTCATAAAGTGTTTTATTTTCTACTCATGACCATTAATGCACATTGAGTTGGAAGATAAGTTATAGAGTATGTCAATTGGTTGCCTCCACCGGATAAAAAGAAGATGCTTGCAAAAAAAGTTGAACTGTTAATAGTATTCACCGTATGAACATACTTGTGTATCATATGAGGTTTAGTATTGACTTTCAACTACTTTCTAATTCTTCTCTTTTGTATTTCATAAAAATACAGGTTGCTACTTTAGTCACTTTTGCACTAAAGAGGCTACCAAAGGCAGATACACAATTGAATTGGAGAGGAAGCTACATATATAAGGAAGTGCAGAAAGAGTGAAAGAGGAATTGAAGAAGTGAAGTGATCTCTTGTTGTTCCCAATAGTTATATTTTGCTTGAATGACAAATAACATTTCATGACTTTATTTTATTATAAATACTACAAATTTTTGTTCAATGGAATTAATTTTCGAGAACTTCCATATTCAATATATATGATTCTAGTTTATGTTTTCTACAGTCAATAAAATTTGTAGGTATATTTCTTGAAATTTGGATGGCATGTAAACATTAAAAGAGCCACTGCAGCAAACATTAAGCTAAAAACTCATAATGACGACATTTGATAGGAGACCCAAAGAAATGTCACTATTTGTTTGTCGATATTAATCCATGCGTTGGAAATTTTAATGTGACATCTTCACAAATGTTGATAAATAAATGTCGCAAAACTTTTACCGACATTTATTTAACTGTCAAAAAATTTCCGACATTGAAATTTCCGACATTTACACTAAGTGTAAAATAAATGTCGGTTAATAATTTTGTGACATTTATGTAGCTTAATACGGTATTTATAAAATGTCGTCGTATGTCTACTTTTTTGTAGTGTATTCAGTATTCCAGTATTATGTAACTCATTGTGATCCAGTATTCCAGTATCATGTAACTCAGTGTGATTCAGTATTTCACTATTATGTGTTGTTATATGATTCTTAGTTCCTGATTTTAAATCCCTGAATGTAGAACACCTGTATTTGGGCCTGAGGCAACAGACTATGCTTTATGCATCTTTGGGCCTGAGGTCGCAGTTTATGCTTTATGCATCTTTGGGCCTGAGGCCGCAGTTATACTTTATGCATCTTGGACTTGAGGTCGCAGTTATGCATACGTATACTCTGGCCCGAGGCCGTAGTTTAATATTCAAATAAACAGGTTGTTCATCATTCAGAAGAGGGAGTATTCATATCCTTACTTGCTTTATCATTTCAGTTACCAGTTATCAGTTATCATTTCAGTTTCTGTTTCGATAGTATCATTTCAGTACCAATTATCAATTCTCAGTTATCAGCTTAGTTTGAGTTTTAGCATTTATAATTCTTTCTTTAGTTGCTTTACATACCAGTGCAATTCAAATGTACTGACATCTCTTTTGCCCGAGGCCTGCATCTCACGATGCAGGTAATTATTTACAGGTTGATGATTCAGAGTGTTAGGATTCTCATACAAGCTGTTTGGTGATCCCTAGTTCTTTCGGGGCATTATCATACCTTACAGTCTTCAGTATTTTCAGACAGTCAGTATTTTTAGTACTTCATTAGAGGCTTCATAGACTAGAGTAACAGTTAGACAGAGTCTCAGGCTTTTCATGTTAAGCAATGTTGGCTACATATATGTTTCAGACTTGTTTTAGTAATTCCACACTTTGATTTAAAGCATCCAAACTTTCAATATATCAGCATGTGTTAGTTTATCTTCCGTATTCAGTATGTTGTCATATCACATACTGATTCAGCCAGCCAGTTGGTTCGCTCGGTCACATGTAATTAGGCACCGAGTGTCGTGCTACGTCCAACCCAGGTTTGTGACGTGACAAAGCTTGGTATCAGAGCACTAGGTTCAAGAGTCCTAGGGAGTCTATGAAGCCATGTCTAGTGGAGTTTCTTTTATATATGTGTGCCGGCCACTCATATAAACGGTTAACTATCAAGACATCCAGGATTGTCTCATTTCTTTCTACTCTAGATCGTGCCATGAAGCTTAGAGCAATAAACCTTCTCTTCCTATCAAATTCCAAACGTATTGGATGCCCAAGCGACGTGCATGAGAAACCTAATAATTGCCCATTGGGGTGTAATATGGAGTACAAGTTGGTAAATATGAGACTTGAGATGATGTTAAAAGTGGGATGCAATGGATAGTAGTACAAATTAGAGCATAACCTTATCAGAAAGTACAAAAGTAGTTATCATGTCTTATGGTTATCAGTTCACCTCAGTTACCAGTTATACAATTTTTCAGTTAGCAAGTTTATAGTTATTCAGGATGCCAGTTATCAGTTATTCAGTTACCATATCTCTAATTTTCAATGTATCAAAATTCTGGTGACTGGTGAGTATACAGTGATGCCTATGTGTGCTAAAAGAAAATATAAGTAACAGTGATCATAGTGAAATCTTCGCATGTTTTAGGTCCGTATTAAGACCAAGACTCACCGGATGGCGCTTGAAGTGAAATTATCAAATGATGGTATACTTTGAAGGATAAGTTTGTGCATTGTAGTTTATTTGTATGTGTTTTACCTCCTAGAATAATTTTATTTAATTCTTGGAAATGGAGCCACAAGTTGGATGATGATAGTTCTTATGTCAAACCCTAACATCGGTCACTATAGTTTTGGACAAAAAAGAGCCTAAGGGTAAAATACCTAGAAGTTAGAAACGTTTGTTATTACCAAAGATGTGATTTTGTACAACTCATGCAAATGAATAGAAGATATGATGTATGAAATGAGAACCAAGAGCAGCCAATATTGAATTTCAGGGAATGATTTTAAGTTGTTTAGATTTATTCAAATCAGAACTAGAAGTACCACGCTAGTAAGCTACTATAAGAAGCAGCTATTTATGTAAGATAAAAGATATGGCAGTTTTCTCTTAGGTTATGTGACTAAGTGATTACCGCAGATGTTTATAGTACGATATGATTTTGTATTATATAGAAAGTTTGGGGTTAGATATTGTAATTTTGTTTAAGACAGATAAATTCCCTAAGTGTTATCTATGCATATAGTTTAGGAAAAAAAAGGATAGTATGCGACCATAGAATAGGGTCGGATGATGACGGAAGTTAGAAATAACCTTATTCTTCACTTTAGTCATCCAAAGTAGAACAAGAAAATGTTATTCTAGTAGGTGTTTAGTAAAATTATAATAAGTAAGTTTTGAGTCGATACAATGAATTAGCAATTTCAATAGAGCTAGTAGAGGTAAAATTTTATTCACTTAGCCAGGTTAACTCTAGTGAGTGGATGATAGTTTAAAATGCCAAACGTATGTTAGAATCCAAAGAGCTTAATTTAAACCCAAAGTACAGTGACAGTGAAAAAAACAGCTAGCAATGAGAGAGCAAACTATAGAAGAATAGCCTTTAAAAATTATCGAAATGTGGTTTCTCCAAGATTAACAGTGTGAGTATAGTTAAATTATTAAGATTGTGGATGATAATTGTGAATACATTAACTATCCATTATTTGAATAATTTAGTTCTTCCTAGCTCCGAAGTAAGTTGGAAGATGTGTCGTCATTGACGTATAGTGCAAAGAATTGCAAAAAAATAAGGAAAGTTATTTGGATCCCAACAAAAAAAAGGAAGGATCAGCAAGTATAAGACCTTTGGTCTAAGGGGTGATGTGAAAACCATCAGTAAGTGTAATTAGAGATTTGAAACCTGAATAGTTAGCATGGGATATGAAAAAAAGAAAATCAGTTCAGTAATGAGGAAAAATTATATAATTACCACAAGGATTATGTCTAGCATGTGTAAGAAACACAAAGTGATTATAATGATCACCGAGCTTAGTTATTGATGATAAAGTGATCACAGAAAAGCTATAAAATCATGCCTATTTATGTGTCACGAGGGTAGCGCTATTGCACGATACTCTAGTCTTCGGAGTACTGGTCAAAGACTTAGGTCACAATAATGCTATAAGTGTTTTCAGGAAGAGCTTAAGAAGATAAAGTGTGAGAAGTATAACTTATGATTGAGGTAGATAAGAGAACTCTGGTGAAGAAGTTCACCAGCCAAGATAGGAGTTCGACTTCGGACTCCGATGATGACAGAGTAGTTTTCTAGAATAGGACTTGCCCCCCTTAGTAGCCGAAGAGAAGGAGAAACAACTTTATGATCCCTACGTGTTGCAGTTAAAGAGGAGATTCACAAGTGTAAAACTATGGCTTTTAAATAAGGGAGAGATGATGGTACTTTGAGGTACCCAGACAAATTATGTGTTCCTGACATAGATGGACTTAAAAGGGGAACATCATGATAGAAGCCTATAATTCCTGGTATTCTTTCCCTCCATGTTCCCCAAATATGCATCATGACCAAGGAGATTGATTGTTTTAACGACATGAAAAAGAACGTCGCAGGCTTGTGGCCAATTGTCTGAATTGTCAGCAAGTGAAAGTCGAGCAGCAGAAGCCTAGTGTTTTATCATAGAATACATATATTTTGAGTGGAGATGGTAAATATGAAAATTATAACAGGATTATCTTACTCATTTTAAAAGAATGATTGGATTGGATGATTGTAAATCGACTTACCAAGTCAGCAAACTTCTTGCCAGTAAAAAACTACAGATTCAGTAGAAGATTATACCAAGTTGTACATTCAGGAAATCATCTGATGTGGGACTCCTTTGTCCGTCATTTTGGATTGTGGTGCTCAGTTTAAAATGAACTTGTAGTACTTCTTTCAGAAATTATTAGGCACACGTTTTTCATCCTCAGAAAGATGGCCAGGCAGAGCGCATTGTTCAAACAGTTGAGGATATGTCCTTGATGTTACAAGTAATTGGGATGATCACATACCTCTCATTGATCTTGCTAATAATAACCTACACGTCTAGTATCAAGATGGCACCGTATGAAGCTTTGTATAGACGAAGGTGTAGATCACCAATTGGTTGGTTAGAAGTTAGAGAAGTGGAGTTGTTAGGACCCGATTTGGTCCATCAGACTATAGAGAAAGTTAAGTTGATTCAAGAGTGTTTCAAGAAAACTCAAAGCCGCCAAAAGTCCTATTCGAGCGTGCAACATAGAGACCTAGAGTTTTAAATTGATGATTGGGTATTTCTAAAAGTTTCTCTTATGAAAAGCATTATGATATTTGGGAAGAAGGGGAAGCACAGTCCCTACTATATTGGGCCATGTAGATTCTTGCGAAGGATCGGTCAATTAGCTTATGAGTTGGAGTTACCACCATAATTAGTGGTGGTACAGCTAGTATTTCACGTATCATATTATAACATTCAAGTTTCCAGTACTCAGATACTCATGTCAGTTCAGTACTCAGATACTCATGTTAGTTCAGTACTCAGATACTCATGTTAGTTCAGTACTCAAATACTCATGTCAGTTCAGTACTTAGCTACCCATACTAGTCAAACACTTAGACATTCATGCCAGCTTAGTACTCAGATTACTCAAATATTCGTGCCAGTTCAATATTCATATATCCATGTTAGTTCAGTACTTACGTATCCATGACAGACCAATATTCCGTCAATACAGTAGTCATTCAGTTCAGTATCATAACAGTTCAGTAATCATGTATTTATTAAAATTAATATACAAGTGTTAATGAAAGTTCATGTTTCCACCAGACCCGTTTAAGGTCCGAAGTTAGCAGAAGTTACAATCAGGATAATCATTTGAGGACGCATTATCCGAATGGGGAGATAATGTAACACCCCGTAAATTCGGCTTAGTTATGAATGAGTTAAAAGAGTAGTAAGGTTATATTCTGAACATGTGAAGTCCCATCGGGATGATTATGGGTGAAAATAGTTGTTTCAAAATTAAAGATGGAAAGTGATGTGCATAAGATTTGACAAAATCGACTAAGTTTGTAGAAAATCTATCTTCCAGTAAGGTTTAGTGAAAATGTGTAAGTAATTTGAGAAAAGTCAAAGCATGAAGTTGTAGGTCTTTAAAATATCTTTCCACCGATATATTGTAGAACCCAAATGGAGCTCTGTAAGAAAAGTTATGCCCGTTTTACAGAATAGTGCATAACCACCGTGTTCGGCCACGTTTGACCGTGACCGCAGCTGTGAGGCAGTGCTTCAGCAATTTACCGCGGTCGGGACCGCAGTCAGGCCTACTGGGACGTGGTGGCCAACTTGGGAAATTGTTTTTTTAGCCCTATTGTTTCCCTCACAGCCCCAAAATATAAAAACTTGCTCTAGAAAGTAAAGCTCTCAAAAACCTAACTCCTTAAGGGTCCCTCCACAACCTAAGGTAAGTTCTAATGGTGATTCTAAGTTATTTTCAATTTCCCAACATCTTAATAACATGGGTAAACCCTCCATATCATTAGATATTCGATTGGGACATCATTGTTGAGAGAAGGAATCCTAGAACTCGAATTAATAGGGTTTGAACTTCAAAAAGGTAATGTCTACACCCTCTAATTGATTCTACCATTGGTTTAATGGTTATAAACCCTAGTTCATGAGATATGAGTTGATGAGTTTGATATAAAAGCATGAACGATTATAGGTTTGGGTGTTGATTGTTGATTATTTATTAAGGTATGGGTGATGAAGAATAATGTTGATTATAATTGTTTGAGACTTTAGAATTTATCTAGGAATAAGAGAATGGGTTGATAGGTGTAGAGAGACCATTAATAAGGACTATGAAGCTTTATTCTCACCAAGTTTTTGATAAGATGCTTAACTAACTAAAATATGAGTATTATTGCTAATATGGAATCCCTTTGACTTGTGCTGATATATATTAAAGTTGAAAGGGTTAGCGAATGTTGTATTACGCTCAAGAGCAGGAAGTTAAGGTATGCGAGGCTAACTCTCTATGTTTGGGAATGTTAATGATTCTCCCTACACTATGTTTCTTTTACGATGTTACTAACCGCCTCAGAAATATAGTTTAGCCTAGTTCCTTGAATAGTTGTAGAACTTCTATTCTCTAGCTTCATAACGTGTTCATGACTTTCATTCTGCACGTTGTGAGCTCAATGCGTATTCAATATAGACTTGGTTTTGATGCCCCCGAGTCTTAGTATAGATTACTCAGTATGCCATAACAGTTGAAGTTTCAGTGTTCACAATCAGTTCAAGAATACATGTCTCAGTCTAGTCCTATTCAGTATTCCATTATTATGTAACTCAATGTGATCCAATATTTCAGTATCATGTAACTCAGTGTGATTCAGTATTTCACTATCATGTGTTGCAATATGATTCTTAGTTCCTGATTTTAAATCCCTAAATCTCGAACACCTGTATTTGGGCCTGAGGCGGCAGTTTATGATTTATGCATCTTTGGGCCTAAGTCTGTAGTTTATGCTTTATGCATGTTTGGGCATGAGGCCGCAGTTTATGCTTTATGCATCTTTGGGCTTGAGGCCGCAGTTATGCTTTATGCATCTTGGACATGAGGTCGCAGTTATGTATACGTATACTTGGGCTCGAGGCAGCAGTTGTGCACATATATATATTGGGCCTGAGGCCGCAGTTTAATACTTAGATAAATAGATTGTTCATCTTTCAGAAGAGGGAGTATTCATATCCTTACTTCCTTTATCATTTCAGTTACCAGTTATTAGTTCAGTTATTAGTTATTATTTATCATTTTAGTTTTTGTTTCAATAGTATCATTTCATTTCCAATTATCAATTCTCAGTTATCAACTTAGTTTCAGTTTCAACATTTATAATTCTTTCTTTCAGTTGCTTTACATACCAGTGCAATTCAAATGTAATGACGTCCCTTTTGCCCGGGGCCTGCATCTCACAATACAGTTAATGATTTACAGGTTGATGATTCAGAGTGCTAGGATTCTCGTACCCATTTTTTGGTGATCCCCAATTCTTTTGGGGCATTATCATTACCTTACAATCTTCAGTATTTTCAGACAGTCAGTATTTTTAGTACTTCATTAGAGTCTTAATAGACCAGAGTAACAGTTAGACAGAGTCTCAGGCTTTTCATGTTAAGCAATGTTGGCTACATATATGTTTCAGACATGTTTTAGTATTTCCGCACTTTGATTTATTATTACACCCCAAGTTTTCATACGTGAGAGTACGTCGTAAGTCATGGATGTAACCTCGGAAATGAGATTATATTTAGAAGAAAATAAAGTAAGTTAATCATGTTACCTTAGAGGTTACAAATATTTAAGATCATGAATAACGAGTACCTAGAGGGTTGGAAATCTTAGAAGCTAAACCAATTGAAGAAAATAAGTTTCGTCGAAAGTCGACAAGTTTGGAATGTTATAACATGTACTTTGGGGTGAGGCTAGGGTTCTAAACATGATAAGGAGGTTATTCTATGAGTTATTTTAGTCGTATGATATTCATTTTATACATTTTGAAGGCAAGCAAGTNAATTTAGGTCAAATGTAGATACACTTTTCTACCAATATACTTTGAATAAAGGGATGATCTACCTACCAAATGGAAGATCTACGAGTCTAGTTTCTAACGCATTAAACCGTTCATCAATACGACATCGGACTAGAGAGATATTTGTATTTTTGCAAGACTGCGCCAAGCAGCTCTATATGGGGCCCACATAGGCGGTTTAAGACATAAGGATATATATAAGATGCCTCAATCCCGTTTTAAGTCATTATTTTCAGTATATTTCAGACCTTAGAACCCTGGAAACACTCTCTCAAGATTCTCTCATGATCCAAGACCTAAACAAAGGGCAAACAACACAAATCAAGTGTCGGGAATTCCGTGGCGCTAGTAAGTTTCTTGTTCTTCTTGTTGTTGCTGATTTTGGGTGGTTCCAGCTCGTGTAGGAGGTTGTTTTAAGTGGTTTATGCTCTATAAAATACTCTCTCATGGGTTTCATATCAACCCTAGGTTATTTCAAGTCTTGCAAATAGATTACGCCATATTTCAACATGAAAAGTGAAGAATAATACCTCTTTGAGGTTGTGTTTTCATTAAGGATTGTTGTGGGCTGTATTTGGATGAAATTCCAAGTTTTTGCTACTGTCTAAGGTGAGTATAACAGCCTAATAATTGTGCTTAAGCTTTCTTGTATGTTGGTTAAGTTATTAGGATGATAAACTACAAGATATACTTGTATTAGCTTAAGTCACTTCTATAGTGTTGTATTGCCATTGAGGGTTGTTGTAAGCTGAATATAACTTGGATTTCAACTTGAAGTTACTGTAGGAGATATGTT
>MU725033.1:2955-16622 GCA_026770625.1 Nicotiana glauca
AACATCGTGCCAGTACCAAAGAAGGATGGGAATGTCAGAATCTGTGTCGACTACCGGGATCTCAACCGGGCCAGTCCCAAAGATGACTTTCCCTTGCCAAACATACACATTCTTATCGACAATTGCGCCAGGCATGAGTTGCAGTCTTTTGTTGATTGTTTCGCTGGTTATCATCAGATATGGATGGATGAGGAGGATGTAGAGAAAACGACTTTCATCACGCCGTGGGGAATGTATTGCTACAAAATGATGCCATTTGGGTTGAAGAATGCTGGCGCCACCTACATGAGAGCCATGACTACTATCTTTCACGACATGATACACAAAGAGATCGAGGTATGTATGGACGATGTCATCATCAAATCTAAGAAAGCCGCTGATCATAGGGAAGATTTGAGAAAATTCTTCAACAGACTGAGAAGGTACAACCTGAAGCTGAATCCCGCCAAATGTACATTCGGGGTTCCTGCCGAAAAACTACTGGGTTTCATCGTGAGTCGTCGAGGGATAGATTTGGACACATCAAAAGTTAAAGCCATTCAAGAATTGCCACCGCCAAAGAACAAGAAGGACGTAATGAGTTTCCTGGGGAGACTCAACTATATCAGTCGGTTCATAGCCCGGTCCACAGTCATTTGTGAACCCATCTTTCAAATGCTGAAGAAGGACACTGCTACTAGATGGACCGACGATTGTCAGAAAGCCTTTGATAGAATCAAGGAGTACTTGTCAACGCCACCAGTATTGGTTCATCCCGAGCCAGGAAGACCTCTACTGCTTTACCTTGCGATATTGGATGGAGCATTCGGTTGTGTTCTGTGATAGCATGATGAAACGGGGAGAAAGGAGCAAGCCATCTATTATCTCAGCAAGAAGTTCACCCCATACGAGGCCCGTTATTCTCCATTAGAGCGCACCTGTTGTGCTCTGACTTGGGTAGCTCAGAAATTGAGGCATTATTTTTGTGCCTACACCACTTACCTCATATCCAGGATAGACCCACTGAAGTACATTTTTCAGAAACCCATGCCCACTGGCAAGCTCGCCAAGTGGAAAATCTTGTTAAGTGAATTTGACATTGTTTACGTGACTCAGAAAGCAATCAAGGGTCAAGCCATAGCAGATCACCTCGCCGAGAATCCTATTAGCGGAGAATATGAACCCCTGAAAACGTATTTTCCTGATGAAGAGGTGTCCTTTGTAGGAGAGGATATTGCAGAATCCTACGATGGTTGGAGGTTGTTTTTCGACGGAGCTGCAAATTTCAAAGGAGTTGGCATAGGAGCAGTACTGGTATCAGAAACCGGCCAGCATTACCCGGTATCTGCCAAGCTGAGGTTCCCTTGCACAAACAACATAGCTGAATATGAAGCTTGCATCCTGGGACTCAAGATGGCCATTGACATGAACATTCAAGAATTACTAGTAATCGGGGACTCGGACCTGCTCATACATCAAGTTCGAGAAGAATGGGCCACCAAAAACTCCAAGATACTCCCCTATTTGCATCACATACAGGAGTTAAGGAAAAGATTCACAAAGACGGAATTCTAACATGTCCCCAGGGTCTAGAATGAGTTCGCTGATGCATTAGCCACTTTATCATCCATGTTCCAGCATCCAGATACGAACGACATTGATCCCATCCCAGTAAGGATCTATGATCAGCCAGCTTATTGTGCTCACGTTGAGGAAGAAGTGGACGGAAAGCCATGGTTCCACGACATCAAAAGGTATTTGACCACAGGGGAATATCCAGAACTCGCCAACGCTACTCAAAAGCGCACACTTCGGAGGTTATCCAACAATTTCTTTCATAGCGGAGGAATCCTGTACAGGAGAACTCCCGATTTGGGTTTGTTAAGGTGTGTCGAAGCAAAAGAAGCAACCAGACTATTGGACGAAGTGCACGCAGGGACATGCGGGCCACACATGAATGGTTTTGTCTTAGCAAAGAACATACTCCGAGCAGGTTATTTTTGGATAACTATGAAAATAGACTGTATTCAGTACGTTCGCAAGTGCCATTGCTGTCAGATACATGCAAACATGATAAAGGTGCCTCCAAACGAGCTTACTGCAACTAGCTCACCGTGGCCATTTGTCTCCTGGGGAATGGATGTTATCAGACCTATTGAGCCTGCCGCTTAAAACGGGCACCGGTTTATCCTGGTGGCAATTGATTACTTTACTAAATAGGTTGAAGCAGCATCATACAAGGTAGTATCTAAGAAAGTTGTGACAGATTTCGTCCGTGATCGTATTGTTTGCTGGTTCGGGGTTCCAGAATCAATCATCACTGATAATGGTTCAAACCTCAACAACGATCTGATGAAAGCAATGTGTGAGGCATTCAAGATCGAGCACAAGAACTCTACATCCTACAAGCCTCAGATGAATGGAGCTATAGAGGCAGCCAACAAGAACATCAAGAAGATACTAAGGAAGATGATCGAAAGTCACAAACAATGGCATGAGAAGTTATCATTTGCTTTGCCGGGATATCGCACCACGGTCTGCACATCAACCGGGCCAACTCCCTACATGCTAGTTTATGGTACAGAGGTGTTCATTCCCGCCGAGGTAGAGATTCCCTCCCTAAGGATCATACAAGAAACAGAGTTGGACGACGCATAATGGGTAAAAGGTCACTACGAGCAGTTATCCCTTATAGATGGAAAAAGAATGAATGCAGTTTTCCACAGTCAATTGTATCAGAATAGAATGTCCAGAGCCTTCAACAAGAGAGTTAAGCCAAGGAAATTCACACCAGGGCAGCTGGTGTTGAAGAAGATATTCCCGCATCAAGATGAAGCCAAGGGGAAATTCTCTCCCAACTGGCAAGGTCCGTACATGGTTCACCGGGTTCTAACAGGAGGAGCCCTTATTCTTGTAGAAATGGACGGAGAAGTCTGGCCGAAGCCAATCAACTCAGATGCAGTGAAACGATACTATGTGTAACTGTCTATGATTTCTTTATGATGTAATTTGAACTACGCCTGACCTGATTCCCGTTTAAGAGGGGATACGTAGGCAGCCCTATGGGTTTGGTCACAATTTAATATAAATCTCATTTCCCCCTATTATTGGAACTGGGGCAGAATTTTGAAGAGGACCCTCAAAATTCTGAAGCTAGTCTTCAGCCACTCATCGCCAGGGATGTCACCTCAGTAAACTGGGGCAGAATTTTGAGGAGGACCCTTAAAATTCCGAAGTTGATTCTTCAATCATTCAGCGCAACCGTCAGAACTGCCAGCCTAGTAAACTGGGGAAGAATATTGAGGAGGACCCTCAAAATACCGGAGCAAGAAAGGTTGCAATGCTTTGAACCACGTCGTAATCGTTGGTTCATTTAAACAAAACTATTTTCTACTTATGCTATATTTGTTAAATCATGCATAACTATGACAGGTGCTGTTTAGCAATGCTACCCCAATGATACGCAACGTCGGAGGCCACGGGAAAATAAACTAACCTTTCCCCCGTTACAAAACTCACGATTTTTCTTTTGATGCAGGCACCCAAGTCATAAAGTTACTAGACATGTTACGCAATCACATTAAACCATCACACCTATTCGCATTTGCTACCTGCGTGTAATATTCCTCAGCAGCCGCAACATCACAATCAGTTACCAGCAATTAGCCAAGAGCTTTATTACTATCTGCATTATCTGCATTGCATAAGGCTACCTTCCTGCCTTCCGAGACTAAGCGTTGTCTCCATCTGCATTATCTGCATTGCATAAGGCTGCCTTCTTGCCTTCCGAGACTAAGCGTTGTCTCTGTCTGCATCATCAGCATTGTATAAGGCTACTTTTCTGCCTTCCAAGACTAAGCATTGTCTCCATCTGCATTTCCTGCATTGCATAAGGCTACTTTTTTGCCTTCCGAGACTAAGCGTTGTCTCCATCTGCATTTCCTGCAATGCATAAGGCTACTTTTTTGCCTTCTGAGACTAAGCATTTTCTCCATCTGCATTTCCTACATTGCATAAGGCTACCTTTCTGCCTTTCGAGACTAAGCGTTGTCTCCATCCTGCATTATCTACATAAGGCTACCTTTCTGCCTTTCGAGACTAAGCGTTGTCTCCATCTGCATTGCATAAGGCTACCTTTTTTCCTTCTGAGACTAAGCGTTGTCTCCCTCCTACATTATCTGCATAAGGCTACCTTTCTACCTTCTAAGACTAAATATTGTCTCCATTTGCATGGCTGAAATATCGCCACTTTATTTCTCTTGCATAGCTAAAATATCGCCACCTTTTACTTACGTCCTGCAATTGGCTGAAATATCGCCATTTACATTCTTTTGCATCGGCTGAAATATCTCTATTTACACTCTTTTGCATCGGCTGAAATATTGCCAAACTTTATTTAAATTCTACATCGGCTGAAAGATCGCCAGTTCATATTTAAATCTCCACCATCATCTATACCTATGTTTTCGGTCGGCTGAAATATCGCCATTTACATTCTTTTGCATCGGCTGAAACATTGCCAAACTTTATTTGAATTCTCTATTGGTTGAAATATAACCATTTACACTTTTCATATCGGCTGGAATATCGCCGCACTGCATTTAAATTTTTCTGTCGGCTGAAATATCGCCATTTACGCTTTCGCGTCGGCTGAAATACCGCCAAATCTTGCATTTCATGGGCTGAAATATCGCTAAATTATTCAAAGGCATCATGGTTCAGAGGCACCATTATCATAGCCCGAGAACATCATTTCATAGCCTACGAATCCTTCAATTTTGCGCTTCATGGCCCAGGATATCATGGTCTGAGGACGTCATCCTAACCGTCCAAAGACAACATTCATGGTCCGATGGGAACTTGCATCATGTTTAAGTTTATGCACAATATACACCTGTATTGCTCACTTGCAGGTACACCGGCTAGCAATGGCCGTCTCAGCAGGAGCGACTCTGTTCTGGTTCTCGCAACCGATCAACTTCAAAATGCCTCTTGTTTTCGAGCGTCGCGTCCGTCCTTTCAAACCTCTGTCGGCATGTTCTGTCAATGGTTCCTGAACTACATACGGCATGATTCCTGTAAAACCTGGGATATGTAGGCAGCTTAGAAACTAGAGCTCGGTCAAATTCTTTTCAAAACGTCGCTTCCGGTCAAAATTGGTCATCATATCTTTACCCGACAACTCTTTCATCCTTTCCGGGTAAAGAGGGGCAGCTGTTGATACCCAATTTTTCGTATGTATTTTATACACCCAAATGTTCTCAAAATAGTATATTCATATATAAGCATTTCCAAGAGTTTTGGTATTTTTCCTTATTGTTTAAAGTTCTAAGAATCAATTTGTTGTCTATTTTAATAGTTCAAAATTCAATAATTATTTCCAAACTATCATTATTGGCAAATAATTTATTTTATTCTCATATTTAAACCAAAATATAATTAAGGTGATTTTTGTACATTTTTACAAAATTGCTCATTATTTTTAAAAGCTAATTGCATATAAATGCAATTATAACCTATTCTACGATTAATAGTGTTTTATAATTGTAAAATTAGTTCTAATATTTTTAATTAATACATATGTATTATTAATTGGTTCAGCATCTTCAATTTTCTTTTAAAATTATTTTTACTATTTTTATAAAATAACAGGGGAAAACTGACTATTTCAATTTTGGCCACATTTCATTTCAATTATAGACTCAATTTTGTTTTAATCTTAAACCCAATCGGCCCCAATCCTAATGCCCAATTGGGCAAGCCCAATTCCAATTTAACCCAACCCCTTATCCATTAAACTAAACCCGCCCGGGATCCCCTTTAATCTAGGCCGTTGATCCTTTTGATCAATGGCCACA
Organism: Nicotiana glauca; assembly: GCA_026770625.1. Taxonomy (NCBI): domain Eukaryota; kingdom Viridiplantae; phylum Streptophyta; class Magnoliopsida; order Solanales; family Solanaceae; genus Nicotiana; species Nicotiana glauca. The sequence continues at coordinate 8,793 of MU725033.1, forward strand.
AATAATCCTTTCCTTTTTAATTCCAAATGACCTAACCCTAACCCTCATTTATCTCAGACAGCCTCCTCCAAACTCTCTCCTTCTCTCAAACTCTCTCTAGCACTCGAAACCATAATCACCTCCCTCGTCTTCTTCGATCAATCTCATCGGAGTCCATGCTTCTCAGGCCCTGGACGTCCTGTACTCACTTTCCTTTCCCTCAGGCCTTGGTCGTTAGAGCTATTCCGAGGTCCGACCTCGATGGTGTACGAGCAGATCCTCCACGGATCTGTGGTTCTATTGCCTCTCCGGCCGTGTTCCGGCATGTTCGAGCTTTAAGAGCCTAGCTATGGCTCAGATCTATTCGAGACCAGACCCTTTCCAAGCCTTCTCATTTCTAGGTTTTCTCAGAAACCCTAAACTATTTGAGGTTCTTTCTTCATTTATTTGCCTAGATCTGTGTTGAACTTAAGCTATATTTGACGTTTTGAGTGTTTTCCCTAAATTTCCTTTTTAAAATCGTTGGTTTTTCAAATTAGGATTTCTGAAAGCCTTTCGATTCTTGTTGTTCTTTTCTTTTAATGTTTGTCTGTATCATGCTCGTATGTTTTCCTCCTCTATTACGCATGTATTGTCTTTCTACTTTTATATGTATGCTCACATGATTAGTCTGTTTTTCTCACTCTTATACCATGCATATTTACTACTGAGTTTCTTGATGTTTTGCTTTCCTGAACTATGTTCATGTTCTTGTTAAGCATATTTTCTTAAATGCCAAAGTTTTCTGAGCATGTTCTTCATGCCTTAAAGTGGTTTCCTTTCTTTGATTGTTTTAAGCCTGCTATTATATTTTGCCTGATTCTCATGAGACTCCTTGAGTTTGTTCACTTGCCTTCTCGTTTCTAAGTTTGATTCGATGGGGAAACCCTAGAATTTGGGGGTTTTCTTGGTAAATTGAATTAGGGCTCCACTTTGGGGACCCTATACCTTCAGGCTCACTATGAGTCTCTGGCTGAACTCGTATTCTTTTATGATTCTGAACACTTCAATGTTAGACTCTTCTGTTTGAATTGTTTGCTTTATATGTGAGAACCCCCTCCCCCTTTTCAAGGTTTTTTTTTGGCTTGCTGGATTGATTTTGGATCCCTTTGATAGGGTCTTGATTGATTGCCACTGATTGTCTTTGGTTAAGCCCTCTCTACCTATTTCTGCTTTGGTTCATTCGATTTAAAACTTGGTACTTTGATTTTGTTAATTGTTTGATTGATTCCCTTTCTTTTCTCTTTACAAATAAAGTACTATTGAAACCTTTCCTTAAATATACCTCGTGTATTTTCCCTTCTTATGATACTGTGAAGGATTTTACTCAAATTTCCTTTCCTTGTTTACACTTTTCCGTTTGAAATTAAATCCCTTTACTAAAGGGAGAATATTTGAGACTGATTTTTAATAGGTTTTCTTACCTTTTTCTTAATTGTTTTCTACACTATAAAAGAGGCTGCCCTTTTACACTTTTACACACGAACACAAAATACCATCTGAGTTCACAATTCACTTAAATTCTCTCTTTCTGATACTTACACTGCTGTGGACTTTGTTCATTTTCTTCTGCACTCTTTACTTCTATACCGGTATGTTTCAATTAGTTTATATGCCTCAAGAACAATTTGTTAATTCTGCCCATCTGTTTTAGCATACTATAACATGACCTTTTTCCTTTACAGTCCCATATCCAAATAATTTGTGCAGTTGTTTGTTTGTTGTGAATCTGATGCTTTATGAATTCCCTTCCCCTTCACCCCATTTTGTATGTGAGTTTATGTTCAGGGCATAGCAGCACCCCAATATTGCTGTCTATCACCCTCAACTGGGTTCTTTGAACTCCTTAACTCGACCAATTCCCATTTCCCATTTTCCCATTATGTGTTTGAGCCTTGACTTAAGTCTGATAGTGTCCTAATCACTATCCAGACCTCTGTCTGACCTTCAAAAGGTCTGCTCCTAACTTGTTCATCTAAACAAGTGGTCAAGGGTGTGCCAACCTACTTTATGGCTAGGTATAACCACCACCTGTCATGGCCTCCTAATTCCCCTTTCACTTTGCACTTACTCCTAGCTATAAGTTCTGCCCCTCTCTTGCAAGCCATGCTTTGGGACCCTTGATCTCCCTCTGAACTTGGATGCCTGAGGGCTGGCTATTCCACACTGCACCACTCTATTCATAATGGCATCCTAGGTGTAGGCAATGCATGGAATCTCTTAGATTCCTTAGAACTTTGAAACACCCTAGACAATGAGAAGGCTTTGGAGATCTGGACCGCGGAGTTGGTTACATACATAATATTGGAAATTAAGATTGAATTAGGCTGCTTGGATCTAGCTGTTAGTTTTGATGTATTTTCTTATTATTTCAATTGATTCATTGGTTTGTAATAACTTGTATAAAACTCGAAGAATCTAGTAAAAGGATGTGGGAGGGGTTTTACTTTCTTGCATCAATAAAGGGTAGATATCATGACTTTAGGACTTTGATTTTTTTTTCTTACTAGAAATCCTGCACATAAGGCGGTTCGATGTTTCTGATTCAAGTCACCTAGATGCCATGCCTATAGGGTTTAACGTTCAAATATGATATAAGTCATCTAGAAATTCTGCCTACAGGGCTTAATGTTTAGTCATATTGCAATTCCTAGAGATCCTGCCTATAGGACCTTAACGTTCATGTAACCAGTGCATATAGAAATCCTTCCTATATGGAATGCGTATGCGTTAGGCAAACTGTAGGGTAATCGAATAATGACTTCTTCTTATCGGTTCTTAACAGGCTTTTTAAAATCAAATATAGATATCATACCTATAGGATTTTGCATCAAACTCGTCCGATTCTTCTTAAGCAATAACAATTTGTTAACTGGTCCTTAACGCCTTAATGTTTTCAGCCTTAATCTTTTGACAAAATTCTTTTGAATCAGTATACATTTGAGTTCTTCAAACCAACACCTTTGCTGAAATGGTTTCTTTCTAAAATTCTGCCTAAACATTTTCCAACTAAGTTTTTGTCTTCTTGAAATTGTCTTTTAAACAGTTCTGCAGCTTACTCTTTCCTTAAGTATTTCTGACTCTGGAATTCCTTCTATGGTTTACACTCATGATTCTTTTAGAATTTATTTCTAAACTGACTGCAGTCTGTACTTTCCGGCATCAGACTACTTTTCTGAAACCAGTACTTTTCTAAATCACTCTCTTAAAATACCTTATGTTCTAAAAAGTGGATCCAAGTTGCCTAATACGGGCTTCCAGTCTAAACGTATGTAATAAACCAATCCGCCCGCTGCTTAATTTTTAATTTTTAAAGAACAAACTAGTATGTGTAAAGGCATGCCAAACTATATGTTATATGATTTATCGGGTTTATGTGAGCCTTGCCTGTTTGTTTGTTCATTCCCTCTACTTGTTACTTGCTTTTTGAATGTTGATTAGAATTTTTTGTCCTTTAAACTCCATAAAGGCCCCATCCCTTTCTTCCCCTTTTAGGATTAGAAGTCCTAATACCCCGGGACTGATAGTTGGGGACGGGTAATAGCATGCAATAGGAAAACGATACCATTCAGCACTCCAATACCTTAACGGGGTGGGAAGGGTAGACATGGAGATGATGATTACACAATAACACTATGCGTACAATCAGGTATCGGTGTTGTGAGAATGATCCATGTAATGTATAAACCTAGGACCCCCTTTCCTCTTTATTAGTTTAATAATTTTTTCAGAATTTTTAAAATCTGTCCAGTCTTCAACTTCCGTCCCTTGTACTTATTTTAAGTTACTTGTACCAATTATTTAACCCCTTTCCTTTACTTGCGTATCTCTTCTTTAATCAGTAAAACTATTTCCTTCCAAATTTCAGCACTTCTAAATCCTTTTCACATTCTTATTTGTAACCGCTTCCCATGTTTGCAATGCTTGTTTGTTTATTTGTTTGCTTGCATTTAAAGTCACAATTATAGCGTGGCTGGGAACCACACTAGTGGATCTTGAGGGGTGCCTAACACCTTCCCCTCAAGATAATTTCAAGCCCTTAACCGAACTCTGGTTTTTTATCTTTATTTCTTTTAAAGTGTCCTAATGCAATATAATCATTAGGTGGCGACTCTCCAAACTCTCAAAACCCAATTCCCAAAGTGGGAAAAGAGTTGTCCTCCCAAAATGTCGTGAACCCCATTTCACTCTTTAGAAAAAGGGGGCATCGACAACCGTGATTAGTGCAAAAAGCACAGAAGTGTAGCATCAGCACAACCGACCCCATGTGCTGGTAAGTGCCTGGCCTAACCCCGGCGAAGTAGTGACGAGGCTAGATAGGATTACCAAATCAACCTGTGCTGTTCAATATATATATATATGCAATAGAAGGCAAGAAATACTGAAAATTAAACAGTTAACAGGGAAGGGAAACATGCTATGCGAGAGTACAATCTGGATATAACAGTCATCAACTTAAATAAGAAACAAGGCACAACAATAAATAACAGAGACAATAAATCCAACAGTTGCACGACATCAACCTTCGTGCTTTTACTGTCATCCTCACCCAAAGCAATCAAACAAAATGCACGGCATCACCCTTCGTGCTTTCCTCACATAACTCTCATTTCATGGCACGGAATGACCCTTCATGCATAATATAATCAACAATGGCACGGAATGTCCCTTTGTGCATAATATAATTAACAATGGAACGGAATGACCCTTCGTGCAAATATAATCAACAATGGCAAGGAATGACACTTCGTGCATTATCACTCTTCCTCTTCCAAACAACAATCACAACCAAATGGGTGAGGGGAATAAATAGCAATGAGAAATGTCCCGGCAAGGGAAAAATACAATTAAACACCTAAGTCCCGACAAGGGAGCAATGATAATAATTTCCACATCCCGGCAAGGGAGATAAGAAATATACTCAACTCATCCCAGTAAGGGATTTAATCACATTTCTTACCAATTCTTTCATTTCTTACTCAATGGTGTTTTATCATTCGAGCCAACGCTCCAAAGAATTCACAAATTCACAATTCATCCTCAACTCTTCACATTATGTAGAATTCATTAATTAGTTTGGAAGAGTCCCAAATATACCAAGAACAACTAACAACAAAGACCCACGGTCATGCTAGACACCGGTGTATAGATACTCGTCGCCATACCCATACACCATACTTGATAATTTAGCAAATAGCAATCAATAATACTCTAATCCTATTTCCTCAAGCCAAAGTTAGATAAAACACTAACCTCGGTCCAAAGAATAGCAATCAACTCTCCAATACCGCCTTTCCTCTATAATCCGACTTCGAACCAATGGTATCTAGGTATAATTAATTCAATGATATCAGTTAGGGCTCAACAACATAATCCCATAGCCTAGAGGTGAGTTTCCTAGCATTCTTCCGAAAATTCCAAAATTCGACATTGGGCCCACATGGTCCAAACACGAGGCTCGGACCAAAACCCAATCACCCATAACCCCACGAGTTCAAATATATAGTTTGTTTCAAGATTCGACCCCAAATTGAGGTTGAATCACCCACAATTCCCAAAATCCTAACTCTACACAAAACCCTTAATTTTTACTTTGAATTCATGGTTTAGGGCTAGGAAATTAGTGCTTCGATGAAGTTAAGAACACTTACCTAGAAAGCTATGGAGGAAAAGGAGCTGGAAATTCGTCTATAGAATGTTGGAGTGAAGAGCTCGTGTGAAATAATGGCTAAATCCCGAGCTACTATTCTGTTTTTATGACTTAAAATCGCTGGGTGAAATTACCCGATGCGTTCGCGACAGTAGGGTCCCGTTCGCGATGAATAGAAGTTGGCAATATTCGTGTTCGCAGACAAGGGATGCGAACGCGAAGAGAAAAATATTGGGTGCCCAAAAATTGGTATACGCGAACGCGTTTGGCATCACGCGAACGCAATGAAGGGGCGACCTGAAGCTTCGCGAACGCGTGGACTCAATCGCGAATGTGGAGAAGGAAATCAGGGAAGGTACGCGAACGCGATACCTAAGGCCGCGAACGCGAAGAAGAAATTCCCTGGCTAAAAATTGCAGAAAAACCTGCTACCATTCAAAGTGCAAAACTACCCCGAACACCTCTGAAGACACTCCTGAGCCCTCGGGGCTCCTAACCAATCACACAAACTAACCCAATAACATCCTACGAACTTACTCGAGCGATCAAATTGCCAAAACAACATCAAAATCATTGAATCAAGCCTCAAAACTCATATTTTTCTTCTAAACTTCATAAATTTTCAAACTTGGAACTCATAGTCCGAAACACGTCAAACGACGACCGATTTCGACCAAACTTCGCAGAAAGCGCTTAAACAATATATAAGACTTGTACCAGGTATCGAAACCAAAATACGAGCCCGATACCATAGTCTTTTAATCAATTTTCATTTCCATTTTCCTTAATAATTTCAGAAAAACAATTTAACAGAAAAAATTCTTTTACTCGGGTTCTAGACCCCGGATTTCGACTCCGGGAAAATGCCCGAGTCCCATATTTTTCTACGAACCTTGCGAGACCGTCAAATCACGGGTCCGAGTCCGTTTACCAAATAATTTGACCGAGGTCAACTTTAATCATATTAATATCAAAATTCTTCAAAATTTTCACATATTTCAACATAAAAGTTTTTCAGCTACGCGCCCGGACTGTGCATGCAAATCGAGAAAACTATAAGTGAGGTTTTAAAGGCCTCGGAAGCACGAAATAAGGGAGAAATCCGGTGATGAACCTTTGGGTCGTCACATTCGCCACCTCTAAAACAACCGTTCATCCTCGAACGGACAAAAGAAAGAAGTACCTGAGTCAGGAAATAGATGAGGGTAACGGCTCCGCATATCGGACTCAGACTCCCAGGTCGATGCCTCAGGAGGCTGACCTCTCCACTGGACACACACTGAAGGAAAACTCTTTGACCTCAACTGTCGAACCTGTCGGTCTAGAATAGCTACCGGCTCCTCCTCGTAGGACAGATCCTTGTCCAACTGGACAGTGCTGAAATCTAACACGTGGGTAGGATCGCCGTGATACCTCCGAAGCATAGACACATGAAACACTGGATGCACGGCTGACAAGCTAGGTGGCAAGGCAATTCTGTAAGCCACCACTCCCACACGATCAAGAATCTCAAATGGGCCAATGAACCTAGGGCTAAGCTTGCCCTTCTTCCCAAATCTCATCACACCCTTCATAGGCGATACACGGAGCAATACTCGCTCACCAACCATGAAAGCTACATCTCGAACCTTGCGATCCGCATAACTCTTTTGCCGCGACTGAGCCGAACGAAGCCTGTCCTGAATGATCTTGACCTTATCCAAGGCCTCATGGACTAAATCTGTATTCAATAACTGAGCCTCTCCCGGCTCAAACAATCCGATTAGAGACCGACATCGCCTACCATAGAACGTCTCATAAGGAGCCATCTGAATGCTGGACTGGTAGCTGTTGTTATAGGGGAACTCTACTAAAGGAAAAAACTGATCCCACGAACCTCGAAAATCAATGACACAGGCTCGGAGCATATCCTTCAATATCTGAATAGTCCTCTCGGACTGACCGTCCGTCTGAGGATGGAATACTGTGCTCAACTGAACCTAGGTGCCTAACTCCTACTGAACTGCTCTCCAAAAGCGCGAGGTAAACTGCGTACCCCGATCCAAAATGATAGATGTCGGCACCCCACGAAGGCGAACAATCTCCCGGATGTAGATCTCAGCTAATCTCTCCGATGAATAGGTGGCTGCAACAGGAATAAAATGCGCTGACTTGGTCAGCCT
>MU725034.1:0-19770 GCA_026770625.1 Nicotiana glauca
CGGAGGTCCGTAGGTCATTTTGAAGCCATTTGGCTAAAGATAGAAATTTGAAGGTTTTTGAGGAGTTTGACCGGAAGTTGACATTTTGATATCGGGGTTGGAATCCAATTCTGGAAGTTGGAGTAGGTCCGTAATGTCAAATATGACTTGCGTGCAAAATTTGAGGTCAATCGGACGTGTTTTGATAGGTTTAAACATCAGAAATAGAAGTTAGAAAGTTCAAAGTTCATAAAGCTGGAATTGGGGTGTAATTCATGAATTTAGCATTGTTTGATATGATTTGAAGCCTCGAGCAAGTCCGTGATGTGTTTTAGGATTGGTTGGTATGTTTGGTTGGGGTTCGGGGGGGCCTCGGGTGGATTTCGGGTGGCTAACAGATCAAAAATGGAATTTTGGAAGGCTGAAGAGTGCTGCTTCTGTCATAACCGCATCTGCGGTTCTTGGACCGCAAAATCGGGATCGTAGATGCGGTCGAAATCTCGCAGAACCGGAAGGGGCCAGGCCCAAGGAAAATCGCAGAAGCGGCCCAGGGACCGCAGAAGCGGTTCCGCTTAAGCGGCCCCCAGACCGCAGAAGCGGTCAGCCCTCTCAAGCCCAAAAACCGCAGAAGCGGTTAGAAAGTCGCAGAAGCGACATCCGCAGAAGCGAAAATTGCCGAAGGCAGAAGGGTTATTTTAAAGTCGGGATTTGTCCATTTCACTCATTTTCTTCACTTCATTTGGCGATTTTTGAGGGTTCAAAGGAGGTTCTTCATCAACAATGTTAAGGTAAGTTATTCCCACCTATTATAAGCTAAATACATTATTTGTGTATGAGATTAAGCATGGAAATTAGTATAAAAATTAAGATTTTGGTTGAAAACCTAGAAAATTATAACCTTAGATTTTAGCCACGATTTTGAGTATGGAATTAGGAGAAAATCATATATTTGAGTTCCTAAGGTCATGGGTAACCTTTGTCTTCGAGAAATTTTGGATTTCCGGGCACGTGGGCCCGAGGGCATTTTGGTCAACTTTTCGTTCGGGTTAGGAATTGTTGTTAATTGAGTTGTAAGGTATAGTTGAGCATATATTAATGGATTTGTATGATCATTGGCTAGTTTCGGGGCGTTGTGCGTTGGTTCAAGCCTTCGGAAGGATGTAGATTGCCGGTTGCAAGTCATCGGAGCGAGGTGAGTCTCCTTTCTAATTCTGTGAGGGGGAAATTACCCCATAGGTGAGTTAAATTGATTATGTGCTCCTAGTTGTGGGGGCTACGCGCACATGAGGTGACGAGAGTCCGTGCGTAGCTATTATTATGCTATTGTCCGGGTAGTTTAGGACCCAAAAAGCATGTTATATGTGGATTAATTGTTAGATCATTGATGGCTTAGATTGCTTAGATCACATTAAATTAATAATTGGATTTTCTAAAAGACTTAAGCTTCGTTTTCTCAAATAAATAAAGAGAATTGAACTTTCTTGGATATTTGCTCCACGTTAACTTCCTGACTGTTTATCTGCCTGTGTGTTTATTTTGGAACGGGCCGAACGCCTCGGCATATTAATAGATGCATCTATAGGCGCGTCGTCGACCCTGGACAAGTGCACATTTATTTCTGTTGGATCCGGCCGTCGCCTCGGTATGATTTGCGCATGCTTATATTGCTGCCTGGATCTATTTAAGCTGTTACATGCCTCGCTATGTCTCGAGATCATATTGTTAATAATGAAAAGAAACCTTGGAAATTTCCTATAAAGGAATTACGTGTTTACTTGTTTCCTTTATTTGGATAAAAATCATGTTAGATAATAAATCCACTGTTGATAAGTATATTGAGAATAAATAACCGTTGGACCATTAGAGTGTGTCAAAGTTGACCATCTCGTCTCTACCCCTTCGGGATTAGGCGGGACACTCACTGAGTACACGTTGATTACGTACTCATACTACACTTCTGAGCATTTTTGTTGCACAGGTATATATACACATCTAGCAGCCTATTGGGCGTAGCAACATGGATGACGCTGGGACTGGGTGAGTTGCATCATTCGAGACGGTCGCAGCTAGAGTAGTCCCTTCCTTTGTACTGTATTTACTTTTCGTCCATTGTATTTCAGACGGAAGTTGTATGTTATTTCTTTTGTCAGTATATGCTTATGCACTTGTGACTCCGGGTCCTGGGATGGTTCGAAGTATTGTATTAATTGCTTAGCTTTTAAATTCGATTCGAAAATATATTCTTTAAAATTTCTAAATAATGAAGGAAAAATCATGTATTTCAAAAGTGTTAAACGAGATTTAATTTAGTATTTGACTCGGCGCCACCACGACCCTTAGTGTATTTTGGGTTGTGACACTTTTAGTTATCTCGATTTGTGTGCACAGTCCGGGCACGCAGCCGGAAAGCTTTTATGTTGAAATATGTGAAATCTGTGAAGAATTTGAAGAATTTTAATATTAATATGGTTAAAGTTGACTTCGGTCAACATTTTTGGTAAACGGACCCAGATCCATGATTTGACGGTCCCAGAGGGTCCGTAGAAAAATATAAGACTCGGGCATGTGCCCGGAGTTGAAATCCGAGGTCTAGAACCCGAGTAAAAGAATTTTTCTGTTAAATTATTTTTCTGAAATTATTTAGGAAAATGGAAATGAAAATTAATTAGAAGACTATGGTATCGGGCTCGTATTTTGGTTCCGACGCCCGGAACAAGTCTTATATATTGTTTAAGCGCTTTCTGTGAAGTTTGGTCGAAATCGGACGTCGTTTGACATGTTTCAGACTATGAGTTCTAAGTTTGAAATGAAAATCATGTTTTTGAGGCTCGATTCTATGTAAATGATGTTATTTTGGCAATTTGATCGCACGAGTAAGTCCGTAGGATATTTTTGAGGTTGTGTGCATATTTGGTTTGGAGCCCCGAGGGCTCGGATGAGTTTTGGATAGGCGTCGGATTGCATTTTCTCATTTTTGAAAAAAAATTTGGTATTCTGCTTCTGTGATCTTCACAATTGCGAAGTGGAGATTCGCAATTGCGAGCTCGTAAATGCGAGCCATTTATCGCAATTGCGATTTCTGAGACTTGTGGCCTATGATCGAAAATGTGATCGTCCTCTTCCCAAATCCGAAGTTCGGAAATCTTCACTGGGTCGCAAATGCAATCATTTTGATCGCTAATGCGGAGGGCCATTGATCGCAATTGCGAGGTCCCTTTCGCAAATGCGAAAGTCCCAGCATTGGCCTAGCTTCGCAAAAGCGAAGCTTGTTTGCAAATCCCACATTTGGTCGGGGTTCGCGATTGCGAACCCCAGTTCGCAATTGCGACATCAGAGGCTCTGCATTTTCATACTTAGTTGAATTTTAAGTCATTTTTCACCATCCTTCCAAACATAAAACCCTTGGGTGATTTTTCAAGAGCGAGTTTCATTCCAAATCAGTTTTAAGTTGATTTTTACTTGTTTCTTTCAATCATTAAAATCATTTAACATGTTTTCCACTTAAAAATCAAGGTTTTCATGGATGAAAATGGGGATTTTGGGTAGAACCTAGGTTTTCTTAAAATTGGGGATTTGAACCTCAATTTGGGGTCCAATTTCAAAACAAATCATAGATATGAACTCATGGGGGAATGGGTAATCGAGTTTTGGTTCGAACCTCGGGTTTTGACCACGTGGGCCCGGGGGCATTTTTGGAATTTTTGAATAAACCTTTGGGAAATTCATTTTCATGCATTCAAGTTGATTCAATTAGCATTTGTTGATACATTCAAGTAATTTGTGACTAGATTCGAGCGGTTTGGTGGTGAATTCGAGGGGTAAAGCTATTCTAGAGGATTGAGTTGAGTTTGGAGCATTCGAGGTAAGTGTTTGATCTAACTTTGGCTTGAGGGAATAGGATTAGAGTACTATTGATTGCTATTTGCTAAATGATCGAGTACGGTGTATAGGTATGGTGACGGGTATCTATACACCGGTGTCTAGCATGACCGTGGGGCTTTGTTGTTAGTTGTTCTTGGTATATTTGGGACTCTTCCAAACTAATTAATGATTTTATACATAATGGGAGGAGTTTGAGGATTATTTACGAATTGCGAATTCCTTGGAGCGTTGGCTCAAACAATAAAATACTATTAAGTAAAGAATGAAAGAATTGGTAAGAAATGTGATTAAATCCCTTGCCGGGATGACTTGAGTATATTGATTATCTCCCTTGCCGGGATGTGGAAGTTATTGTCATTGCTCCCTTGCCGGGACTTGGTTGATTAATTGTGTTTTTCCCTTGTTGGGACATTTCTCATTACTATTTATTCCCCTCGCCCATTTGGTTGTGATTGCTGTTTGGGTGAGGAAGAGTGATAATGCACGAAGGGTCATTCCATGCCATTTTTTTATTATATTTGCACGAAGGGTCATTCCGTGCCATTGTTGATTATATTTTCACAAAGGGTTTCCATGCCATTTTTTTTATTATATTTGCACGAAGGGTCATTCCGTGCCGTTGTTGATTATATTTGCACGAAGGGTCATTCCGTGCCATTGTTGACTATATTATGCACGAAGGGACATTCCGTGCCATTGTTGATTATATTTGCATGAAGGGTCATTCCGTGCCATTGTTGATTATATTATGCACGAAGGGTCATTCCGTGCCATGAAATGAGAGTTATGTGAGGAAAGCACGAAGGGTGATGCCGTGCTTTTTGTTTGATTGCTTTGGGTGAGGATGAGAGTAAAAACACGAAGGTTGATGCCATGCAACTGTTGGATTTCTTGTCTCTGTTAATTATTGTTGTGCCTTGTTTCTTATTTAAGTTGATGACTTTTATATCCAGATTGTACTCTCCCCCCCATAGCATGTTTTTCCCTTCTCTATTAACTCTTTAGTTTTCGGTATTTCTTGCCTTCTATTGCATATATAGATATTGAACTGCACAGGTTGATTTGGTAGTCCTGTCTAGCCTCATCACTACTTCGCTGGGGTTAGACCAGGCACTTACCAGCACATGGGGTCGGTTGTGCTGATGCTACACTTCTGTGCTTTTTGAACAGATCACGGTACCGGAGCAGCTTTTGGACCACAGCAATAGCCTATTCGACCGGGAGCTGACTTCAGTCCAGGGACTTCGAGGTAGCCTAGCCGACGTTCGCAGGTTGGAGTCCTCTTCTATTTTTAATTTGTTTTCTTTGCACAGAGACAGACGTTTTTGTATTTCCATTCAGACTTGTTTGTAGCACTCTTTAGTAGTCCGTGAGCCAGTGACACCAGATTTTGGGTAAAGATATGTTTTAAACTTCCGCATTTTGATTTCATTTTATTTAAACTTAAAGTCTTCCGCTCTTATTTAATTGTTTTAGATTTATCAGAGAATGTTTAAAGTTTGGCTGGCCTAGCTCCGTTAGTAGGCGCCATCATGACTCCCGATGGTGGGAAATTCGGGTCGTGACAAGTTGGTATTAGAGATCTAGGTTGCATAGGTCTCGCTACTCACGGACAAACTTTGTAGAGTCTGAGGGATCGGTACGGAGACGTCTGTATTTATCCCCAGAGGCTACGGAGTTAGGAAAAGTTTCACTTTTGTTCTTTCTTGTCGTGCGATTCTGTTTCTCAAATACTGATTGTCCTTCTACTCTGTTCTTTCACAGATGGCGAGAACACATGCTTCCTCTTCTACCATGCAGCATCTCGAGCCCCCAGCAGCAGCTCCTACGAGGGGCAGAGGCCGAGGCCATGCCAGAGGCCGAGGCAGGGGCAGAGCTCAGCCCCGTGCAGCAGTCCCAGAGGTAGAGCCTCATATTGACTATAATGAGGAGGTTCCAGCCCCAGCAGCTCCAGTGGGCCCAGCTCAGGTCCCAGGAGGGGTCATGGTCACCCCAGATCTTCAGGATGCTCTAGTCAGATTGGCAGTCTTTATGGAGAGTGTCACTAGAGCGGGTTTGCTTCCAGTAGAGCCAGCCATTTCTCAGGCTGGAGGACCTGCTACACGTACTCCAAAGCAGGTAGCTCCCCAGGCTCATGTCCCAGTGGTTCAGTTAGCTGTGGCAGCTCAGCCAGGTATTATAGCTCAGGCCGGTGATGGAGCGGCTATGTCATCGAATGCTTTGTGGAGACTTGATCGGTTCTCCAAGCTCTTCACCACCACTTTCAGCGGCGCTTCATCAGAGGATCCACATGATTTCTTATTCAGCTGTCATGAGATCCTTAAGTCCATGGGTATAGTGGAGACTAATGGGGTCGATTTTGCCACCTACCGGCTTGCAGGATTCGCCAAGACTTGGTGGAGAGATTTTTGCCTATCTAGACCAGCAGGGTCTCCAGCTTTGACATGGGATCAGTTCGCGGAGTTGCTTTTGGAGAATTTTCTCCCAGTCACTCAGTGGGAGGCGCTTCGCAGGCAGTTTGAGCGCCTCCAGCAGGGCTCCATGACAGTTACACAGTATGAGACTTGATTTGTTGATTTGTCACGCCATGCTATCTTGATACTCCCCACCGAGCGTGAGAGGATCCAGAGATTTATTGATGGACTGATTCAGCCGATCCGTCTCCAGATAGCTATGGGAGTTGGTAGTGATATTTCCTTTCAGGAGGCAGCCAATGCGGCCCGTAGAGTTGAGATGGCCTTCTCATGGGGAGGTGGTCAGATGTCGGATAAGAGGCCTCGTCATTCTGGTAGGTTCAGTGGTACCTCGTCTGGAGGTAGGGATTCTTATGGTAGAGGTCATTCACCGAGGACCTTTCAGTCAGCTCTCCAGGTTTCTCATGGTACTACAGGCAGTGGTGGTTCTCAGCAGTACTATTCAGATCAGCAGCCTATCAGTGCACCCCTACTTCAGAGCTTCAAGGTCTTGTTATAGTTGTGGTGACCCCAGTCACATTGTCAGGTTTTGCCCTCGAGCCTCGGGCAGCTCTCAGCAGCAGGGTCCTCGCCCCATGATTCAGACAGCATGTGATCCACAGCCCGCCCAGCCAGCTAGAGGTTAGGGATCATAGAGGTGGAGGTAGAGATCGTAGAGGTGGAGCTCAGACCGGCAGAGGTAGAGGTCAGCCAATAACCGATCATCCTAGGGACATGGTTCAGGGAGGTGGAGCTCAGCCCCGGTGTTATGCTTTGCCAGCCAGGCTAGAGGCCGAGTCTTTTGATGCTGTTATTACAGATTCTGGTTTTTGATAGGGATGCTTCAGTGCTATTTGACCCTGGGTCTACGTATTCATATGTGTCGTCTTATTTTGCACCCTACATAGTTATGCTTAGTGATGCTTTGAGTATTCCTATATATGTATCTACACCAGTGGGAGATTCTATAGTGGTCGACTGATTTCATCGTTCCTGTGTAGTAGTATTTGAGGGTTTTGAGACCCGAGTTGATTTATTGCTTTTAGACATGGTGGAATCATATGATACGGGGACAACCAATCCATCCCCAATATAACATCAAAATCCACCATGTCTAGAAGCTATAAATCAACACGGGACTCAAGACCCTCAAACACAACCACACAGGAATGATACACCCGGTCGACTACTATGGAGTCACTCACCGGTATAGATACATAAACAGGAATACCCAAAGCATCACTGGGCATAATCAGGTAGGGTGCAAAATAGGACAACGCATACCAATACCTAGACCAAGGGTAATTTAGCACTGAAGTATCTCTAATACAAATTAGAATTGTACCTGTAATGTCTGCACCTGAAGACTCAGCCTCTGGCCTAGCTGCTGGCTGGCCCCTACCTCTGGCGACCTGAACTCCACCTCTAAGACCTCTACCTCCACCTCTAACACCCCTGCCACCACCCATAACTGGTTGGGCAGGCTGTGGAACCCCCGGTGCCTGAATCATAATACGAGAACTCTGATGCTGGAAGCTGCCATAAACTCGAGGGCAATATCTGACAATATGACTTAGATCACCGCAAGCATGGCAAGACCTCGTCTCCTGCGACTGAGCACCCCTCAACCTCGGGCAAACCCTCCTGTAGTGACCATACTCACCACACTCATAACATCTACACGAACGCTGCTACTGAGGAAACTGGGGCTGACCCGGTCGACCTGAACGGCCACCTGAAGTACCCTGAGTGACAGGGGAAGCTGACTGAAAGGGCCTGGGAGAATGGCCTCTACCATAAGTACCTCTACTTCTAGACGTGGTACCACTGAATCTGCCTGCATGGCGGGCCTCTTATCCGACCTACGTCCGCCTCCCTGTGGCAGAACCACCTCAACTCCATGGCCCACGTTGGCCGCCTCCTGAAACGTGGCCTCACTCCCGGCCTGAGCCGTTGCACCTGGCTGACCTGCCACAGCTGGCTGAACCCCTGGAAGCAAACCCGCTCGAATGACGCTCTCCACTAAGCCCACCAATATGACCAAAGTGTCCTGAAGAACTGGGGTGGCTATGAACCCCTATGGGACCTGAGCTGGGCCCACCAGAGCTGCTGGAGCTGGAACCTTCTCCTCATAACCCGCTTGAAAATCCACCTCTGGGACTGCTACTCGGTGCTTGGACTGCTGCGCGGTAGGAGAAGAAGCACGTGTTCTCGCCATCTGCGAAAGAACACTGTAGAAAAGACAATCAGTGAGAAACGAAATTGCACGACAAGAAAGAACAAAAGTGAAAATTTTCCTAACTCCGTAGCCTCTGGGGAATAAATACAGACGTCTCCGTACCGATCCCTCAGACTCTACCAAGTTTGTCCGTGAGTAGAGAGACCTATGCAACCTAGAGCTCTGATACCAACTTGTCACGACCCGAATTTCCTACCATCGGGAGTCGTGATAGCGCCTACTATTGGAGCTAGGCAAGCCGAACATTTAGAAACACATCACCAATTTCGTTTAAACAATATAGTAATGGAAACATTAAAATAAAGCGGAAGACTTTAAAAATGTTTAAATAACTGAAAACTGAAATACGAAACTCCAAATTACACTTCTACCCAGTATCTGGTATCACTACTCACAGACTACTATAGAATACTGAAACAAGGGTCTGAAAGAAATACATATAACTGTCTGTCCCGAACACATGGGACAACAGAATAAAGTAAGGATAGAGAAGACGCCGAGCCTACGGACGCCTGCAAGCTACCTCGGTGTCTCGCGGATCTGAATGCTAACACCCGCACCACTGCTGCTAATGCGGTCCGAATCCTGCATCTGCGCAGAAGAGCGCAGAGTGTAGAATCAGCACAACCGACCCCATGTGCTGGTAAGTGCCTGGCCTAGCCCCGGCAAAGTAGTGACGAGGCTAGACAGGACCTATCACAATTAACCTGTATAGATATATGTGCAATAATAGGAAATACATGAATTTAAACAACTAAGAGGGAGGGGAGCATGCTGTGGGGTACGACAGTTTAAATATAGAAATCATCGGGTAAGAAATGAAACGTAAAATATCAACTGATAAGGAAAAACACATGAAAGCCCTACATACAAAAACAATATACTCGATCCATACTCCGTTGCGGCGTGCAACCCGACCCTCCGATTATATATTGGTTAGTGCTGCGGCGTGCAACCCGACCCATCCGATTTTATATTTGTTAGTGCTGCGGCATGCAACCCGACCCTTCCGATTTTATATTTGTTAGTGCTGCGACGTGCAACCCGACCCTTCCGATATAATTCCTTACCCAACAGCAACAACAAAAGAGGCAAGGAAGTAATGAATAGTGGAAGGAATCCACGCAAGGGAATTAAACCATCCAATTAGATCCCGTCAAGGGAGCAATATTAACAACTAAATTCAACAAAACATCACGGCAAGGAAATACCCAATAACTACATGTCCCGGCAAGGGAGGATACAATAAATACTTTAATCCCGGCAAGGGAATAATCACAACACTTCCTCTCTTAATTACTTATTTCTCGAGTATCAATTTCCAGTCTGAGCCAATGCTCCAAATGACAAACCAATCACAAACCTTCCTCATCTATTCACGTTATATTAAGCTTATAAATTAATCAAGAAGGTGCATCACGAAATCCGAGTCAATCACAAATAAGACTCACGGTCATGCTAGACTCAGGTGCATAGATAACCATCACCATACCTATACACCGACCTCACATAGAAAGTAACAAATAATATCCTAATACTATTCCCTCAAGCCAAAGTTAGAACAAACACTTACCTCAAATGCTCCAAAAATCTACTCAAGCCTCTAGAATAGCTTTACCCCTCGAATTCACCACAAAACCGCTCGAATAAGTGATTTGGAGAAGAGGGAGTTCATGAGAAATCGCCAATGGGTGTTTGGGTTTTGAAAATATGAAAAAAATGAGCTTTAAAATCGTCTAAGTATGAAATGTGCCGGTGCAGATATCGCAATTGCGAACCCAACAGGCTTGGGATTTGCTAGAAATCAGTTCGCATTTGCGAACTATAGCCAGCACAGGGGTTTTCGCATTTGCGACCTAGAACTTCGTATTTGCGAACAACCCCGGTTCCGCTTTTGCGAGGAAAAGATCGCATTTGCGATCCAAGCCCAGGTCGCCAGACTTCGCATTTGCGGCCAAAGTCTCGCATTTGCAAGCTACCTCTTCGCAATTGCGAAGATCACAGAAGCAACACACCAGATTTTTCCTAAGGCTAAAATGCAACCCAACGCCTATCCAAAACTCATCCGAGCCCTCGGGGCTCCAAACCAAACATGCACACAACCTCAAAAACATCCTACGAACTTACTCGTGCGATCAAGTCGCCAAAATAACATCAAGATCTATGAATTAAGCCTCAAAACACATAATTCTTCTTTCAACTTTCATAAACTTTAAATTTCCCATTTTTAGTCCGAAACACGTCAAATGACTTCCGTTTTCAACCAAACTTCACAGAAATCGCTTAACGCATATTTAAGACCTGTACAGGGCATCAAAACCAAAATACGAGCCCGATACCTATATTTTCTAACTCATTTTCATTTCCATTTTTCCTTAATAATTTCAGAAAATAATTTAACAGAAAAATTCTGTTACTCGGGTTATGGACCTCGGATTTCGACTCCGGGCACATGCCCGAGTCCCATATTTTTCTACAGACCTCCCGGGACCGTCACATCATGGGTCCGGATCCGTTTACCCAAAATGTTAACCAAAGTCGACTATATATATATTAATACCAAAATTCTTAAAAATTTTCCACAAAATTCACATATTTTAACATAAAAATTTTTCGGCTTCGTGCCCGGACTGCGCATGCAAATTAAGGAAACTAGAAGCGAGGTTTCTAAGGCCTCGGAAGTGCAGAAAAAGGGAGAAATACGGTGATGACCCTTTAGGTCATCACATCGACCATGCGTCGAGCCTTAACATATGAAATAACACTGCGAGTGGCATGACTTGGGGTCCCTTTCCACTCCAATCGGGGCAAATCTGGCAAAGCCAAGGTCACGATCTTGGCGTGACAATCCAAGATAGCATGATACAGAGACAACCAATCCATCCCCAATATAACTTGGATTGTCACGCCAGGACCGTGACCTTGGCTTTGCCAGATGTACCCCAAATTGGAGTGGAAAGGGACCCCAGGACATGCCAGTGTTATTCCACATGTTAAGGCTCGACGCATGGTCGAAAAGTGGTGTTTAGCTAATTTGGCATATGTTCGCGATTCCAGCACAGAGGTTTCCTCTATTGACTTAGTTTCTATTGTTCGGGAGTTCCCAGAGGTTTTCCCTTCAGACCTGCCGGGTATGCCGCCCGACAGGGATATTGATTTTTTTACTGATCTGGCTCAAGGCACGCAACCCATTTCTATCCCGCCGTATCGTATGACCCCACCATAGCTGAAGGAGTTAAAGGATCAGTTGCAAGATTTTCTTGAGAAAGGCTTCATCAGGCCTAGTGTTTCTCCTTGGGGTGCACCAGTTCTTTTGTGAAGAAAAAGGATGGATCGATGAGGATGTGCATTGATTACCGGCAGTTGAACAAGGTGACGATAAAGAACAAGTATCCACTGCCGAGGATTGATGATTTGTTTGACCAGTTGCAAGGTGCGAAGGTGTTTTCAAAGATAGATTTGAGATCGGGCTATCATCAGCTGAGGAATAGGCGTCTGATGTCCCTAAGACAACATTTCGCACTCGGTACGGGCATTATGAGTTTTTGGTCATGTCATTTGGGTTGACCAATGCCCCAGTAGCATTTATGGAGTTGATGAACCGAGTGTTCAGGCCTTATTTAGACTTGTTTGTGATAGTCTTTGTTGATGATATTCTTATGTACTCCCGCAGTCAGGAGGAGCACGAGCAGCACCTTAGAGTGGTTCTTCAGACTCTGAAGGATAGTCCGTTGTATGCCAAGTTCTCAAAGTGCGAGTTCTGGTTGAGTTCAGTTGCATTTCTGGGTCATGTAGTATCATCAGAGGGAATTTAGGTAGACCCAAAGAAGATGGAGGCACTGAAGATTTGGCCTCGACCAACTTCAGCTACTGAGATTCGGAGTTTCTTGGGGTTAGCCGGTTATTATCGTCGATTCATGGAGGGGTTTTCATCTATAGCAGCCCTGATGACCAGGTAGACCCAGAAGGGTGCCCAGTTCAGGTGGTCAGGCGAGTGCAAGGAGAGCTTTCAGAAGCTCAAGACAGCTCTGACTACGACACCGATATTGGTTTTGCCCACAAGTTCAGGGCCTTATACAGTTTATTGTGATGCTTCCCGTATTAGGCTTGGTGCAGTATTGATGCAGGATGGCAGGGTCATTGCTTATTCTTTAAGGCAGTTGAAGATTCACGAGAAGAACTACCCAGTCCATGATCTAGAGTTGGCAGCCATTGTTCATGCGTTGAAGATTTGGAGGCATTACTTATATGGTGTGACGTGTGAGGTGTACACNGCTGTTAAAGGATTATGATATTACTATTTTGTGCCACCTGGGGAGCCAATGTGGTGGTAGATGCATTGAGTAGGAAGTCAGCCAACATGGGTTGTCTTGCTTATGTTCCGGTCAGCCAGAGACCACTTGCTTTAGATATTCAGGCCTTGGCTAATCGGTTTGTGAGGTTGGACATTTTTGAGCCTAGCCGAGTTTTAGCTTGCACGGACGCTCGTTCTTCATTATTGGAGCGTATCTGTGATCGGCAGTTTGATGATCCTCACTTGTGTGTCCTGAGAGACACTGTGCAGCGTGGAGGTGCCACGAGGGCGACTTTAGATGCGGATGGTGTTTTGAGGTTGCAGGGGCGAGTATGTGTGCCCAATGTCGATGGGATTCGAGAGTCGATTTTAGCAGAGGCCCATAGTTCTTGGTATTCTATTCACCGGGGTGCCGCGAGGATGTATTAGGACTTGCGGCAGCATTATTGGTGGCATAGGATGAAGAAGGACATTGTTGCATATGTGACTCGGTGTTTGAATTTTCAGTAGTTCAAGTACGAGCATCAAAGGCCTGGTGGTGTGTTTCAGAGGATTGAGCTTCCCGAGTGGAAGTGGGAGAGGGTTACCATGGACTTCGTTACTGGACTTCCGGTGACCCGGAAGAAGTTTGATGTTATTTGGGTCATTGTTGATAGGCTGATCAAGTCAGCGCATTTCATTCCTGTTACCACCACTTATTCATCGGAGAGATTAGCTGAGATCTACATCCGAGAGATTGTTCGCCTTCATGGGGTGCCGACATCTATCATTTCAGACCGAGGTACGCAGTTTACCTCGAGATTTTGGAGAGTAGTTCAATAGGAGTTAGGCCCCCAGGTTCAGTTGAGTATAGCATTCCATCCTCAGACAGACGGAAAATCCGAGAGGACTATTTAGATGTTGGAGGATATGCTCTGAGCCTGTGTTATTGATTTTGGAGGCTCTTGGGACCAGTTTCTACCTTTAGCAGAGTTCGCCTACAATAACAGCTACCAGTCCAGCATTCAAATGGCCCCTTATGAGGCGTTGTATGGTAGGTGATGTCGGTCTCCAGTCGGATGGTTTGAGCCGGGAGAGGCTCGGTTATTGGGTACAGATTTAGTCCAGGAGGCCTTGGATAAGGTCAAGATCTTTCAGGATAGGCTTCGTTCGGCTCATTCGTGGCAAAAGAATTATGCGGGTCGCAAGGTTTGAGATGTAGCTTTCATTGTTGGCGAGCGAGTATTGCTTCGTGTATCGCCTATGAAGGGTGTGATGAGATTTAGGAAGAAGGGCAAGCTTAGCCCTAGGTTCATTGGCCCATTTGAGGTTCTTGATCGTGTGGGAGTGGTGGCTTATAGACTTGCCTTGCCACCTAGCTTGTCAGTCGTGCATCCAGTGTTTCATGTGTCTATACTTCAGAGGTATCACGGCGATCCTACCCATGTGTTAGATTTCAGGAGGGTCCAGTCGGACAAGGAGCTGTCCTACGAGGAGGAGCCGGTAGCTATTCTGGACAGACAGGTTCGACAGTTGAGGTCAAAGAGTTTTCCTTCAGTGGAGAGGTCAGCCTCCGGAGGCATCGACCTGGGAGTCCGAGTCTGATATGCGGAGCCGTTACCCTCATCTATTTCCTGACTTAGGTACTTCTTTCTTTTGTCCGTTCGAGAACGAATGATTGTTTTAGAGGTGAAGAATGTGACGACCCAAAGGGTCATCACCGTATTTCTCCCTTTTTATGTGCTTCTGAGGCCTTGGAAACTTCGCTTCTAGTTATCTCAATTTGCGTGCGCAGTTTGGGCGCGAAGCCAAAAGATTTTTATGTTAAAATATGTGAATTCTGTGGAAAATTTGAAGAATTTTGGTATTAATATTGATATAGTTGACTTTGTCAACATTTTGGGTAAACGGACCCGGACTCGGACCCAGACCCGTGATGTGACAGTCCTGGGAGGTCTGTAGAAAAATATGGGACTCGGGCATGTGCCCTAAGTCGAAATTCGAGGTCCAGAACCCGAGTAAAAGGATCTTTCTGTTAAATTGTTTTCTGAAATTATTAAGGAAATGAAAATGAAAATGAGTTAGAAAATATAGGTATCGGGCTCGTATTTTGGTTTTGATGGCCTGTACAGGTCTTAAATATGCGTTAAGCGGTTTCTGTGAAGTTTGGTTGAAAACGGAAGTCGTTTGACGTGTTTCGGACTAAAAATGGGAAATTTAAAGTTTATGAAAGTTGAAAGAAGAATTATGTGTTTTGAGGCTTAATTCATAGATCTTGATGTTATTTTGGCGACTTGATCGCACGAGTAAGTTCGTAGGATGTTTTTGAGGTTGTGTGCATGTTTGGTTTGGAGCCCCGAGGGCTCGGATGAGTTTTGGATAGGCGTTGGGTTGCATTTTAGCTTTAGAAAAAATCTGGTGTGTTGCTTCTGTGATCTTCGCAATTGCGAAAAGGTAGCTTGCAAATGCGAGTCTCGCAAATGCGAGACTTTGGCCACAAATGCGAACTCTGGCGACCTGGGCTTGGATCGCAAATGCGATCTTTTCCTCGCAAAAGCGAAACTGGGGTTGTTCGCAAATGCGAAGTTCTAGTTCGCAAATGCGAAAACCCCAGGGCTTGCTACAGTTCGCAAATGCGAACTGATTTCTCGCAAATCCCAAGCCTGTTGGGTTCGCAATTGCGAACCCAGTTTCACAATTGCGATATCTGCACCTGCACATTTCATACTTAGACGGTTTTAAAGTTCATTTTTTTCATATTTTCAAAACCCAAACACCCATTGGCGATTTCTCACGAACTCCCTCTTCTCCAAATCACTTATTCGAGCGGTTTTGTGGTGAATTCGAGGGGTAAATCTATTCTAGAGGCTTGAGCAGATTTTTGGAGCATTTAAGGTAAGTGCTTGTTCTAACTTTGGCTTGAGGGAATAGGATTAGGATATTATTTGTTACTTGCTATGTGAGGTCGGTGTATAGGCATGGTGACAGTTATCTATGCAACTGAGTCTAGCATGACCGTGAGTCTTATTTGTGATTGACTCAGATTTCGTGATGCACCTTCTTGATTAATTGATAAGCTTAATATAACGTGAATAGCTAAGGAAGGTTTGTGATTGGTTTATCATTTGGAGCATTGGCTCGGACTAGAAATTGATGCTCAAGAAATAAGTAATTAAGAGAGGAAGTGTTGTAATTATTCCCTTGCCGGGATTAAAGTATTTATTGTATCCTCCCTTGTCGGGACGTGTAGTTATTGGGTATTTCCTTGCCGTGATGTTTTGTTGAATTTAGTTGTTGATATTGCTCCCTTTACGGGATCTAATTGGATGGTTTAATTCCCTTGCGTGGATTCCTTCCACTATTCATTACTTCCTTGCCTCTTTTGTTGTTGCTGTTGAGTAAGGAATTATATCGGAAGGGTCGGGTTGCACGCTGCAACACTAACCAATATATAATCGGAGGGTCGGGTTGCGTGCCGCAATGGAGTATGGATCGAGTATATTGTTTTTATATGTAGGGCTTTCCTGTGTTTTTCTTTATCAGTTGTTATTGTACGGTTTCATTTCTTACCCGATGATTTCTATATTTAAACTGTCGTAACCCACAGCATGCTCCTCTCCCTTTTAGTTGTTTAAATCGTGTATTTCCTATTATTGCACGTATATCTGTACAGGCTAATTGTGATAGGTCCTGTCTAGCCTCGTCACTACTTCGCCGGGGTTAGGCCAGACACTTATCACCATATGGGGTCGGTTGTGCTTATTCTACACTTTGCACACTTCTGCGCAGATACAGGATTCGGACCGCAGTAGCAGCAGTGGTGCGGGTGTTAGCATTCAGATCCGCGAGATACCGAGGTAGCTTGTAGGCGTCCGCATGCCCGGCGTCTTCTCTATCCTTACTTTATTCTGTTGTCCCATGTGTTCGGGACAAACAGTTATATGTATTTCTTTCAGACCCTTATTTCAGTATTCTATACTAGTCTATGGGTAGTGACACTAGATATTGGGTAGAAATGTAATTTGGAGTTTCGTATTTCAGTTTTCAGTTATTTAGACATTTTTAAAGTCTTCCGCTTTATTTTAATGTTTTCGTTACTGTATTGTTTAAACAAAATCGGTGATGTGTTTCTAAATGTTTGGCTTGCCTAGCTCTGACAGTAGGCGCCATCACGACTCCCGATGGTGGGAAATCCGGGTCGTGACAGTCGAGAAGGGGTTTTTAGCTTATTTGGCATATGTTCGTGATTCCAGCATAGAGGTTCCTTCTATTGACTCTGTTCCTATTGTTCGGGAGTTCCCAGAGGTTTTCCCTTCAGATCTGCCGGGTATGCAGCCCGACAGGGATATTGATTTCTGTATTGATCTGGCCCCGGGCACATAGCCCATTTCTATCCCACCGTATCGCGTGGCCCTTCCAGAGTTGAAAGAGTTAAAGGACCAGTTGTAGGATTTGCTAGAGAAGGGTTTTATCCGGCCTAGTGTTTCTCCTTGGGGTGCGCCGGTGCTATTTGTAAAGAAAAAGGATAGGTCGATGAGGATGTGCATTGATTACCGGCAATTGAACTAGGTGACGATAAAGAACAAGTATCCACTACCGAGGATTGTTGATTTGTTTGACTAGCTTCAGGGTGCGAAGGTGTTTTCAAAGATAGACTTGAGATCTGGCTACCATCAGCTAAGGATTAGGGCGTTTGATGTCCCTAAGACAGCATTTCGCACTCGTTATGGGATTATGAGTTTTTGGTCATGTCATTCGGGTTGACCAATGCCCCATCATCATTTATGGAGTTGATGAACCGAGTATTCAGGCCTTACCTAGACTTGTTCTTGATAGTCTTTATTGATGATATTCTGGTGTACTCCCACAGCCAGGAGGAGCACGAGCAGCACCTCAGAGTGGTTCTTCAGACTCTGAAGGGTAGTCAGTTGTATGCTAAATTCTCTAAGTGCGAGTTCTGGTTGAGTTCAGTTGCATTTCTGGGTCATGTAGTATCAGTAGAGGGCATTCAGGTAGACCCGAAGAAGATTGAGGCAGTCAAGAATTGGCCTCGACCAGCTTCAGCGATGGAGATTCGGAGTTTCTTGGGATTAGCGGGATATTGCCGTCGGTTCGTGGAGGGGTTTTCATCTATTGCAGCCCCGATGACCAGGTTGACCCAGAAGGGTGCCCATTTCAGGTGGTCAGACGAGTGCGAGGAGAGCTTTCAGAAGCTCAAGATAGCTCTGACTACGGCACCGATATTGGTTTTNGATTTGGAGGCATTATCTGTATGGTGTGACGTGTGAGGTGTACACGGATCACAAGAGCTTTCAGTACTTATTCAAGAAAAAGGAGTTGAATTTAAGGCAGAGGAGGTGGTTGGAGTTGTTGAAAGATTATGATGTTACTATTTGTACCAGCCGGGGAGAGCCAATGTGGTGGCCGATGCATTGAGTAGGAAGTCCGCCAGCATTGGTAGTCTTGCTTATGTCCCGGTCATCCAAAGACCGCTTGCTTAGGATATTCAGGCTTTGGCCAATTGGCTGGTGAGGTTGGACATTTCTAAGCCTAGCAGAGTGCTAGCTTGCACGGTCGCTCGTTCTTCATTATTGGAGCGCATCTGTGATCGGCAGTTTGATGATCCCCATTTGTGTGTCCTGAGAGACACGGTGCAGCGTGGAGGTTCCACGAAGGTGGCTTTATATGATGATGGTGTTTTGAGATTGCAGGGGCGAGTTTGTGTGACCAATGTTGATGGGATTCGAGATTTGATCCTAGCGGAGGCCCATAGTTCGCGATATTGTATTCACCCGGGAGCCGCAAAGATGTATCAGGAATTGCCGCAGCATTATTGGTGGCGTAGGATGAAAAAAGACATTGTTGCATATGTGGCTCGGTGTTTGAATTGTCAGTAGGTCAAGTATGAGTATCAGAGGCCTAGTGGTTTGTTTCAGAGGATTGAGCTTGCCGAGTGGAAGTGGGAGAGGATTACCATGGACTTCGTTACTGGTCTTCCGGTGACTCAGAAGAAGTTTGATGCTATTTGGGTCATTGTTGATAGGCTGACTAAGTCAGCGCATTTCATTCCTGTTGCCACCACTATTCATCGGAAAGATTAGCTGAGATCTACATCCGGGAGATTGTTCGCCTTCATGGGGTGCCGACATCTATCATTTCGGACCGAGGTACGCAGTTTACCTCGCGTTTTTGGAGATCAGTTCTGCAGGATTTAGCCACCCAGGTTCAGTTGAGCACAGCATTCCATCCTCAGACAGACGGTTAGTCCGAGAGGACTATTCAGATATTGGAGGATATGCTCTGAGCCTGTGTCATTGATTTTGGAGGCTCTTGGGACCAGTTTTTGCCTTTAGCAGAGTTCGCCAAAAATAGCAACTACCAGTCCAGCATTCAGATGGCTCCTTATGAGGTGTTGTATGGTAGGCGATGTCAGTCTCCAGTTGGATGGTTTAAGCCGGGAGAGGCATGGTTATTAGGTACAGATTTAGTCCAGGAGGCCTTGGATAAGGTCAACATCATTCAGGTCAGGCTTCGTTCGGCTCAGTAGCGGCAAAAGTGTTATGCGGATCGCAAGGTTCGAGATGTAGCTTTCATGGTTGGTGAGCGAGTATTGCTCCGTGTATCGCCTATGAAGGGCGTGATGAGATTTGGGAAGAGGGGCAAGCTTAGCCCTAGATTCATTGTACCATTTGAGATTCTTGATCGTGTGGGAGAGGCGGCTTACATACTTGCCTTGCCACCTAGCTTGTCAGCCGTGCATCCATTGTTTCATGTGTCTATGCTTCGGAGGTATCACGGTGATCCTGCCCACGTGTTAGATTTCAGCACTGTCCAATTGGATAAGGATCAGTCCTACGAGGAGGAGTCGTTAGCTATTCTAGACCGACAGGTTCGACAGTTGAGGTCGAAGAGTTTTCCTTCAGTGCGTGTTCAGTGGAGAGGTC